>JAQFXT010000032.1:0-146013 GCA_034683725.1 Strigamia crassipes | reverse complement strand
TTTTGGTCTTGTGAACAAAACCCCCTGAAGCGGTATTTCTAATGAAATAGCCCAACCCAGGTCGACATCGTCACACACTTTTTAACAAACGAAATTTTTGACGGAGGATCCTTTGCCAACTTTGTTTTCACTTTTAGTTATTTTCTTCAGGTCGTAATCTCGGGTGAGTAAATAATTTCCGACATAACATGATTAAAAGGTTTGTTATTGATAAATGATAGGTTTTTGGCAACATTTCACCTAAAACAATTTTATTACGTAACTAAGATTGAGTTTTTAATAAATAAATAAAATAAAATTACATCTCAGATCTGATCAATCTATAGGAGATTGTAAACTATTACATGCTTGATCTACAAGCAATTTGTTCAACAACAATGAATGGAATGAATAATTAATTCGAGTACATCGTCTCAATCACATCTGCATACTTCTTCATAACGAAGGATCGCTTCATTTTTGTTGTTGGACCTAAATTAATTATCAAAAAAATTAATATATGATCTGAAACAAGTTCAAGAAAAATGTAGAGTACAGTTGAACCGCGTTATAACAAACCACGATATAACGAATTTTTGTTATAACAATTTTTTAGATGACTTGGTTGGTTTCCCATAGAACATATGTTAAAAATTGTTTATATAACGAATTTTATATTACGAATTATTCGTTATAAAGAACAAGTTTTTAAGAACCCACAAGCCCTTTTTATAACAAATTTTGAAAATTAATTACATGACTCACTTGTTTACATGCTGTGCCAGAAAATTTCATTTTTTAAATTAATGAAAATGAACATTTTATTTTAAAAAATACTCTAAAAAGTTAAATTCAAACAAAATTCACCGTGTGTATAAATAAATAATGTTTTTCATGATAAATGTGAATTTGTTTTCAGTTACAGAACTGAAAAAAAAGTTATGTACTGTAATTTCTTATAACGAAGTTTCGTTATAACAAACAGATTTTCGCGTCCCTTGCGATTCGTTATAACGAGATTCGACTGTATAATCACCCAATTCTCCATTAGGAATGCTGAAATCCTTTGTCAAAATGGTCCACTTCTGTATCTTTTGTGCATTGGACATTGCTTCGTTTTCATTATAATAATTGATTCCAACTTGAATAGCAGTCATCACATTAGCGTCATTCGTTTGTAAAATTTCCGATACAGTTGTAGCTAGGCAACCAACAGATTGACACCAGTTCAATGCTTGAGAAGTCAATCTATCCGACGGAAGCAACGTGTCCATGTCCAAATCGGTCTGAAACAACACATTTAATAAATTATCCAAAATTTCAGTTTTATTTTATTCATTTTACCTTTAGTGTTATCAGCATTGTAAGATACTTCCTTTTCTCGCCCACAACCATGCAATTACTAATGACTGGAAGCTGCTTCTTAATTGCATCTTCAATAATCAATGGAGGTATATTTTCTCCTCCCGAAGTTATGATCAGCTCTATAAACAAAATTGAAATTTAAACCAAAATCTAAATTGTTCTTAATTTATCGCCAAACCTTTGATTCGTCCAGTTATGTACAAATAACCATTCTTATCTACAGTTCCCATATCACCAGTGTGCAACCACCGATCGTCGTCCAGAGCCTCCTTAGTTCTATCTTCTAAACGTAAATACCCCATAAAAACATTGCGACCACGTAATAAAATCTAATCAAGAACAAAAGTCACTCAAAAGGAAAAAAAGATTGCAAAAAAAAATGTTTTTTTCCTTACTTCGCCATTCCCCTCTTGATCTGGATTCAGAATCTTCACTTCTTGTGTCTTCATTAGATTCACATTTCCAACACTGCCAACTATTTTGTCCTGTTTTGTATTTCCTATGTGACTGCCTACATTGAAAAAAATAGATATAAAAAATATATAAAAAATATATAAAACATGTTAGGATACGGAAAAAAGTGACCCTTAATTAAAACCCCATAGGGATGACTTTGGTTGCTTAAATTATAAGCATTCCCAATATACAGGGTAACCCAGAGAAATAACTTTCTAAAAAAAGGGTGACATGATGATTTTGTAAATGTAATTATGCTGTACAAACTAAAAATTGTATTTGAAAGTAAAAGCATTATACAGAGATTTAAATGCCATTTATGTGTGTAAAAAATGATATCTATCAGATGCTTTCCTGGGCGACAGTAGTGATTGGCGGCACAGTACCGTGTGAGGGAAAAGCTGCACCCAGGACAAAGTGTAAATCTGGCATCCAGGATCAACAAAATGGTGCCCTAAAAAAAAGATTGTTTTTTAAGGTTCAGAGGCTAAGTTTTGGGTTTGGCACTCCAATTTTAGTCCCCCATCAGCTTGGCACCCAGGGCCGGTGCCCTTTCACCCCTCCTCTCCTTTACAAGGCCCTGGATTGGTGGGACAATTCCAGAACAAATGTTGCAACGTGTAATACCGTATTACTCCGCTTTTCGCCGCATGCCGGTATAAGCGGAATTAGCAACTTTTAAAATCTCAAATAAAAACCTTATTTTGCCACTAAAAGGGCTATGCACGTTCAGTTGACCAATTTTAGTGCATCACTAGGAAAACAACTCAAAGTTATGAAAATGTAGTTTTAATGACTTTGGAGCAATAAAACAACAATAAAGTGTTATGACATCTTTAAGATGGTAGTTGAAATTATCAATTTATAAGAATTGATGTTTCCAACTACAACCAGATGTAGCCTGAGGGGGATAAGTAATCACACTCACCCCTTTCAGAGTTTAACCCCCTGTGATGAGAATATGTCCTGTATATCCAGATCCTGTTTCACAGGATTGGAGAGATTCCTAGGACCCCATCTAGCAAACGTTTTGCGCACATTTATCCAAAGTTTTGAAGAAAAAAATTGTACTCGTTTACAGTCGCATGCCATAAAAACGGGGTTTACCCGCAGTCTGGTGAAATTCGTTTTAAAGCGGCATGTGGCTTAAAACGGGGCATTACGGTATAAAATCAGATAAATAGATTGAAAATGTGTTTCAAAACAAAGAAAGGCATCTGACTATGAGTATTATCATTTATACACACAAAAAATGGCATTCAATTCTCCGTATAATGGTTTTAGTTTCAAATAAAAATTTTAATTAGTTACAGCGTAATAACATTTACAGGTCTTTCTGGGACATCCTGTATTTCAAAATGTGAAAAGCAATTCATCATAATTACATTGAAACCGATGTGAATATGATGATCAGTTATAATTACATTGAAACTGATGTACACATGACAATCAGTCATAATTACATTGAAACTGGTGTATATATGACAATCAGACAATTCTGTTAAAATTGATGTAAATGTGACGACAATCAGTCACAATTATGTTGAAATTGACCTAAACATGATGCAATGCGCATTCCGATGACAAGTACACTTACATGTGCTTTCGCTCAATCCATATCCCTCCAAAATCACAATATCCAAACTGAGGAAATAATTCTGTATTTCAGTCGAAAGAGCAGCACCTCCACACACGAAAACTTTAACGTTATGCAAACCCATCCTTCTCTTCACTTTCTTAAAGACTAGATTTTTTGCCAGTGAAAACAAAATGGGTTCTGACGACCTAAACATCAAATTTCTCAGTTTACATTTTAAAACATTAGTTTCAACTTAATATTACTTGTTTTTCATTCTATGGTACTTCAATCCTTGCTTTTGTGCCCACTTAAACAGATTCCTTTTCACGGTGCCCATAGTCACTTCAACATCTTGCAATTTTTCGTATATTTTCTCGTAAACTCTAGGGACAGCACCGAACGAAGTCGGCTGAACTTGAAGCAGAATATCCACCATTCGACCCTAAATATAATTTTTTTGTTAATTAAACTATTAATTCTTAATTTACATAAGTAATTACATTACCTTTAGTGCATCAGGAGTTGCAAAGTGGACAGTTTGTGCCATAAAAATCGCTAAATATATGTCATTTGTCTAAAATAATTTAAATGACTATAATAAATGCCTAAAACTAACATAAAATTCGAACTTACTAAAGCTGCGACATGACTCAAAGGAAGATAAGAAATAGTCTTCTCGTTTCCTTCTGTGTAATCCCAAATTTTTCGGGTAATAAATTTAGTAACTGATATAATCTAGAAAAAAATTATCCTTTAAAAAAAAATACACAATTTAAAAAAAAGAGTTTTAGCTTAAAATCATACATTATCGTGTGAAATCATCACTCCTTTAGGGTTGCCGGTTGTCCCAGACTGTAAGTAAATCATTTTTATTACTTTCGAGCTACTTTTGATATAAAACTTTCAAGCTTTACTGTGTATATTAAGCAACAGCATTGGTTAATCGATATTCCTTTGATTCTACGCTCCAAAACTTCGTCAGGCACAGACTGCCCGATACGAATCAAGTCTTCCCACTAAAAAATTATTTAGTTTTGGTCTGATTTCGAATAAAATACAAACAAAGGCATAATCTTCTTACAGAAATAACATCCGGATGTTTGGGTTTGCCCTTGTACTGGACAATAGCTTTCAGGTTCGGCAACATATCCCTTATTTTTAATATTTTTTCAAGTTGTACTTCATTCTCGACTACTATGATATTAGCTTCACAATCGTTCAGCACATGATGACAGGCTTCGGGCGAGTTAGTCGTATACACGCCAGCAGAAAACCCACTAAAAACAATTAGAATTAATTTAGCTGCAATTCAAATCAAAATCAAAACCACAATGTATTTCTCACCCAGCAAATATTGCTGCCAAATACGAAATAAGCCATTCTGGTGAGTTAAAGCCCAGAATACCAGCACTATGAAATGGTACAAGGCCGAGCTGCAATAAATAAAAATAGATAATCAGAAAGAATTGTAAAAATCTGAAGGAAAAAAATGATACACTTACCTTAATGAATCCTTTGGCAACGGTTCTTACATTGTCCCAGTACTCGGAGTATGTATATTTAACCTCAACCCCATTTCTTTTAACCACCAATGCTACAGTGTTTGGATAGGCTTCCACAGTATTACGGAGAAGCGTGACAACTGAAATTGGCGCCCATGATGGATCCAGATCTTGAGGTAAATCAATTTTAACCACGCCATCAGCGTACCATGTTCGAGTTTCTGCTGTTGGAATTATGTAATCTGGGCCTGCAAAACAATAAAAAAAAAAAAAATTCAAAAATGAAATACGAAATAAATTTAAACGTTCTTTTAAATTATACCTAATTGATGTCTTGGCAACCAAGTGTCAGAAAATGGTTTTTCTATTAAATCTTTAATGAAGTTATTCATGTCGACCATGTATGTAGCTTTAGTAACAATAAAATAATCTCTAAAAAAAAAAAAAAAAAAAAGAACAATAAATAAACGTACTTTAAAAAAAAAATGTTTCAGACACTATTTTTCAAGCGTAATCTAAAATCCCATTTTTGATGCCATTATTCAAGCATGACAAAAAGCAGGAAATAACCTCACAAGTCAGTTGCATCTGGCTTTTTGATTAAACTAATTTAATAAAGCAATTTAACACAATTGATACAATAAAAAAAATTTACAACAAATAAACTGTTAAATTTTAATGTTTCCCTAAAAGCTTTGCAACGAAAAACTGTCTGAAGCATGACTGTGAAATCATTTATGTCTAGTGTGCAGACTGCCCAGACAGCTGCGATCTATGGGGTCCAGACATAACTGCTGGAACTCAAACCCAATCACCATTTGTAGATAAACAAACATAAGCTCTCCTGATTGGACACTTTATGGACCGGACACAATTTTGGTGAACGATTAGAACGACCTAACCTATGTCCAGAGTCCAGACAATTCTACTTGCACTTCAAATAATTCAACCCCATACTGTGTGGAATAATTGAATATTTTTGTGTATAAGCTTGCTGCCAAAGCATTATGACTTAAACTGTCCTAACCCATCCTAAATGTGTAAATTGCACTTAGGCCAGTGGTTTTTAACCAGGGGTGCGACTAGTCGTGCAAAAATATGTTTGAACATGCAGACTTGTAATGTAAAACTGTTGTTTGATGCAAAACCTTCATTTAATTTGAGAAATACTCCTTCCCCCTTTAGAGTTCGGACCGTTCGTTTTTTCAGCCAGCGATTAGGTGGCAAAAGTAGATCAAAACAACTTTCTCAAATAAAATAAAAGTCCTGCATCAAACAATAGTTTTACAATACCACTTGGGTCGAGTGTGTCGTGACGATGACTTTGTCTTTGTGCAAGTCGGTCTGGCTTGGAAATATAATACGATACGGTGCCGATTCTGTTCGAGTCCCGAGTAGCTTAATTGGTAAAGCACCCGTCCGGCAAACGGGGGATCTGGGTTCAGATCCTGGCTCGTGACTCTTCAGAGTCCGGGCCGTTCGGTTTTTCAGCCAGAAATTAGGTGGCAAGAGTAGATCAAAACACCTTTCTCAACATACAAACTTGTAAATTATATTGATTACGTTAGAGCAACGAAACTGGTAGGTCGTGAGAAGATTTTTGGTGGGTCGAGCAAATTTTTGTGAGTTGCAATAGTAATAATTGATTAAAAAAAATAAACATTGTTTGGTTGTGATGATAAATCACTGAAAAAAATTCAATGCACCAGGAATGAAATGGGTCGCGATACGATTGCCTTTCTAAAAAAAGTATCGTAATGTTAAGAAGTTTGAGAACCCTTGCATCTAATAATCATCAGATTTTTTTGTTCAAAACATTAAACACTTTGTTGGTGTTTTTACAGTTAATGAATGTGCAGTTTTCATTGCTTTTGATATACAAAAGTGAACATTTTCCACGAGTGTGCAAGAAAATATTTTTGAGAATTTAAAAGGTGCTAGACTACAAAAAGGTTAAGAACCACTGTAATAGACACTTTGTGTTTGAGAAAATTCACTTACAAACAGAAAATGAGATACAGGATACTTTTTGGAAACGTCAACAGTTCAACATCAGTTGCAGTTTATGCATTTGGATCTTTTATAGCTATAGATTTCCTGATAGACGAGTGTGTAGGTTGAGAAGTTGTTGATTGTGCAATAGAACCAACAAACAAAATAACCTACGTAAAAAGTGAATAGGTTTCAGAAGTTTTTATTTGGTTAATAAATAATTGCTTGGTTTGTGCATTGTTTGGTCATAAAATTTATTGAATAGTTTTTCAAACTGCAGGTGTGCAAGCGATCTATACTATGTGAAATTTGTTTACTCCATGTAAATAATATCACGCCTTGATCATATTTTTTATAGATAATCACTTCTGCAGCTCCGCATCTTTTATCAGATCTATTTAAGCTGTAGCGTGTTTAAGAGACTTCTACGCAATTCCTGCACTAAACAGTGCTCGAATCGCATATGTATGTTAAAACTACAAAGTTGCTAATATGGGTTTTGATATTTTGTGTCTTATATGTGATTTTCTAATAGCAACCACTTTTAAATTCATTACATTGTAACGGTTTATTTCTAAAGAAGTGAGTTCTGTTTTGAATTTGATATGTACTGTGTGGTGACACCCCTCAGTTCATCTTGAGTGAATCAAACCACACAAAACATCCTCTCTGAAAATTGAAATGTAATAGTTTTGCAAATAAAAATCGTCGTTTTGCGTGGGAACTTGCTCCGGGCTTTGTTCCTTTGGTTTTTCAGTCTAATGCTTGCGTTGCCTGCTTAGGTGCAACAACATATCCATCAAACGAGCATGTATCGTAGTGAGAAAAACCTCAAGCAAAACTTGCATACTGTAAATCTATTTAAGTTCGGGAGAGAGGTTAAAATTTGCCAACAGTGCGCGGGTCTCTTTTATAATGCGGGGCGTTATAATAGAAACCAACTTTTATTCACTTTCACAAATCTTTGCTCATTTAACTTAAAATTATTCCAATATTCCCGTAAATTAATATTATTTATCGGTTTTATTGATGATATTCGCACATTTTTTGAGTCTTTTCCCGCATTTTCAAGAGTAAAAAGATAATATTCAAAAAGTATTTGTGAATATTATCAACTAAACCAATCAATATTATTAATTTACCGGAATATTGGAATAATTTTGAAATGGCAACAATTTATAACTTTCTCAAAATCAATTTTTGTGCAAATGCAAAATAAATAATGTTTACCGACCATTAATGCGCGGGTCTATAATAGAGCGCAGGTGAAAACCCGATAGTGCCTATAGTGCACCCGCGAACCACCAAAGGGAATTTACAGTAGATACACACTAACTGAATGTGTGTAAAAACTTTCAAACCAGGTTATCAAGTGAAGTTTAACACGTAAACTTCTCTAAATGTCTCGAGTTTGAGGTATTTGCGCGTATAAATTACTTCTGGATCTGCTTGTTGACAAGTGCTAAGCATTTATTAGCCAACGGTACACAAATTATTTGATTGGCGTTTATTACTTACCTTACATCGTTGGTGTAATTATGTAAATATATAAACAAATTTGTTCAGAGATCTCATTCTGGAATACATAACGATTGCAAATGCTCTTTTAAATTGAATAATAAGTGCTGAAGAAAAAAATCAGCAAAATACCACTCAACCCACGTCAAACGTCGGGTTAAGTAACTAATACTTGATTTCAGGTGCAAAAAAACAAAGCTGCACATGCGCCATGCACACGCTGGTATGACAAAAAAAATCTAATGTCAAAATCATAAAAAAGTTTTACGTAAAATTACTGTTTGTAGCAGTTATATAAATGCTTTTCTTTTGTACAAAAATCAGATTCCAATACAATCCCATTGTAACATTGAAATATTTCCGTATTTTACAACGTTCACAATCGTGTATATATTTAATTTAATTTTTTTAAATTATTATGCTTAGACTAGAAAGCTTTCTGTAATTGCATTTTAATTGTAATCAAGTGCAAGTAACTTAATCTCAATTTTCAATCAATTCCATTATTGTTAGTTGTGAATACTGCTAACAAAAATAACATTTCTTTTCAATTCATTTTTCACAAAACCATTTAATTAGATTTTTCTGCGATTGAAAAGTAAAGTTACTTGATTTCCTACTTTGTTGCACACGTCGTAGTTTAATCACTTGGAAATAAACTAAACCTAACTACAAAGACACTTTTCATTATAGTCAAATTTCTAGTGAATTTAGATAATTTCAAATGAATTTTTGAAATAGTTACTAATTTCATGCCAAACTGCTACAAATTGATGTTAAGCTATATAAACCTCTGAGGCCAAAGATTTCAGTGAGATTTTTCAATAAAACTAGATCAAATTTTATAAAAAAATAAATCTACCTACTTCCATGCTCATAAACCATGACTTATTAGTTTTTAATGTTGACAAGAGTGAGGTGTCAAACGGTTTGTTTCCATTGTTACACACAAACAATAGGCATATTCATAAACTGTTCTCGCACTTTAGCATTGACATTGTATTCCCCAATCATCCAAAACCCAACACACTCAAAGAAAATTCGTGGCAAAAAAAATCAAAAAAATAAAACAAAAAAGCCACAATTTTGTTTAACCAATGCAAAATTTCGATTTCAATTGCAAAGATCGAAACAGTTTGTGTACCAATTAATATTCCTACTGCACGATTAACTTTGCAACTATTAAGCGCATTAACTAATTCTTAGGTTAACTGATCATTTCTGTTAAGTATTATTGCAGCGTATCTGGTAGCTAAATGTTCTTAAAGTAAATTAGAATGTAGTAAGTCTGTAGGAAATAAATAAATAACCTTGCCCGATTCACAATGCAGGGGATATGGTTCCGTGCTGTTCGCCTTCTGTCGATGCTGAATGAAATTCACCGTCAAGTAGTTTTCATTTCCGCAGTGGCGCCACAGTGACCAAACTAAGAACTTTAAAAAATGTTTCGCTATCTCCCTGATCAACTGATGGCACGTTAATTCTTTATTGTATTTGTAGAATATCTCATATTACATCTCGATTTCAATTTTCAATGTGGTAGAACTAGAGCAGGGCATGACGTGTGCTTTCCTTTCCTTTTCGTAACGATTGATTTGTTTATATAGCTTGTTCTTGTGTATCTTTTTAAAGTTCACATTTTTGTAAAAAAGCCCATTAGCCTTCTCAGATTTTTTTATATCAGCACTCGTATTGTGCACATTTATTACGAAATTTAATCTATTCATAAATATCCGAAAGAAATAAAATGAAAAAAATATATAGAAAAAGTTGAAAGAAAACCCATTTTTTACGGAAATAAGTTAAACACGCAGTATAATTCCAGTTTCCTTTATAAACCCGTCATGTGCATAGTTTTTTTTGACACATTTGAAAAGCACATTGAAAAGCATCGAAAATTATTTTTTTCTTTAAAAAAAAAAATATATTTCATGACCCCTCCACCTACCTCCCATTCTCAATTCTTGTTAAAACTATTCGGGGGCTAACAACCTGTCCCTCTGTCAAGTATCTTGACCCGAAATTGCAAAATCCACCGCGTCGCTTTGGGAATTTAGCCTCGACCATTTTAATTTTCAACATAAAATATGTAATAACTAAAATTATTACAAAATTTCAGTTTTAAAATATGGAGCAACGTAATATATGTGGCTTTGTGAAATTGCGCATTCGTGACACAATACGGCAGAAAAAACGTGTCGACTTTTTTTTGGTTATGCATTTTTTAAAACGTTCAAGATCACTAGATCACTGTGCAATGCTACGCAACAAAGCTAAAGCACCTGTAATTAACCGAAACCGCTATCTGGTGGCAAAAATTTATCAGCAACAGAACAATCCCTCTTAATTCATCGCGCAATGAATCATTTTAAACCTCATTTAGTGTTTTTCAATTTCTATTAAACCAGACATTTTTTAAAGTATTAATAGCGCACAGTCATTGAATGACTATTGCTTCATCATCATAACATTTCCATTGTAAAGAGGAAGGATAGTAAATGGAAAATGTAATGGCGGCCTCGTGTCTTTGCCTCAATACAGCCGGCATCGGCATCGGCTTCACTGCACGAAATTTACTTACCGCGTGGAAAACTGTTCTTGATCGATGAGTTTGTTAATTTCGAGCGGTCTGGATGTGTTTTAGATGAATCGGCGTCGATAAAATTATCATGCTAGAGTAAAGCAGACAGAAAACAGTACTATCACGTCTCAGCGATCGGCGAATAGCCTCAAACGAAAAGAAATTTGCTGTTGCTAGGAAATAGGCAAAATGACGCTAGCATCGCCTGATCATAATTTTTTGTTTACTGCTGTCTAGCGGAGAAATCGTTAACTAATATCAATTCTTTTCTTTTCTTCTTTTCATCTATTAGTAGAAAACAATTAAATAAACACCACCTTCTGTTATGCGTTATTCAGCCTCCACTCCCGTTATCTCTCATCTGATAAATTTTATTGCGCATTAAGCTGATATTTTTATTCTGATCAGTGTATTTCAATGTCCATGAAAACTATTCAGAAAAAGTGTAACCTTATTTATTTATTCCGGACAATAAAGTACATAGAAATTTCAATTTTTAAAATTATTTTTACAAGTTACAATTACATATTAATACAACATCATTTTTTTGTTTTTTTTTAGTTTCACAACTATTTCATAACAAGCGTTATCACATGACAAAAATGTAAATTCCATTTTACCCGAATTACTTTATTTTAGGTTAAAAGTAAACATTACTAATAATTCTGCACCAAAAATCTATCAAAAACCAGTTTTTTTGTTTTTAAATATAAAAATGACTCATTACAGTAATTAATATTAATTAAAATTGTAATATTTACATCGAGAGAACTAATATTAATCTCTGGATTATAATGGAATAAGAAAACATCAAAAACAATATTATTTTTTTCTAAAAGACTAGAAAAAATTACTGATCATTTCAATTCAACAAATTATATTTACAAACAAATTCACTCATAAAATCTTTAACAAAATCAAATTTACATAATTTTGAGCTTTTCCTTTCACGTTCAGTTATTATTGCGTAGAAATTTATAAACCACTATTAAAATTTAAAAAAAAATCAACAACTTGATTGCATTTGACAACATTTTCAATTTAAACAAAATATTAAATTTGTGTTTGGACCATAGCATTTGACAACATTTTCAATTTTAACAAAATATTAAATTTGTGTTTGGACCATAGAAGACTGCTGCTGCGGGTTAAGCAAACCAATGCGTTGCTTTTGTTTCCTTTGTTCAGCCATCTGAAACACACATTATAAAATATTTATACAAGAATATTTGCATCAGTTTTATCTCTTTCAAATGAGCAAGCTATCAATACAGCATAAACACAAATCCACTAGCAATTATAAAACAAAAAAAAAAATTTTTTTTAATGTTTTAATCTAAACTTTTCAGCTAAATCTTTCCGAAAAGATTTTAAAGAAATAGATACGATAGCACATGTGGTTGTTTGATGCAGCGACGCACACTATAATTTTAGACCGAAAGGCTGTAGGTGTGTTATGACATAACAATGGCTCGCTTTGTCTAATGCCACGGCTTTATTTCAATGAATCAAATATGCGGCTCCTCCGCAAAATAAAGCTAACATTTAAAAAAAATCTCGTCAAACAGTCAAACGTGCAGTCGTTTCTAAAGATATCTTTGCACACGAATGTAAAAACTAATTTATAGACTATTTTATTTTGTCACCTGATCTCGCAATTCCGATAACTGTTTAGATAACATGGACACTAATTCCTGCGTTTTCTCCAATTGGCCTTGTAAATTACGCATCTCATTCTGTTCGCCTTCTCCTTCGTCAGCAGCCAAAGACATCGCCCGCATTCGCGGAAACCAATCAAGATTTTTATCCTTTAAAACACAAAAATTCCATCAAATGTATCTTAAAATCCTAACAAAAATCTTCCGAAATCACCTTGACCATTCCATAGACGTAGCTTTCTGGACCAGTAAATTCAGTAGGATCTTTAACTCGCACAAGAACGATGAAATATAAATAATGCCACATGTTATGTTCCGATTTTATGTGTTCATCGAACGAAACTGTACGATTGTCAAACGCAGCTCGAGCCAATCCTATTTTTAAATAAAAATCTCAAATTAATACATCAAAATCAACGCAATAAACTTACCGCAAATAAAACATGTATTTTTAAGAATTTCTTCTTTATTTTGCTTCTCACTTCTCAGATCAGCAAAAGTATCAATTATGACACCAAAAATGAGATTTAATACAATAATGATAACCACGAAAAAGAACACCATGTCGTAAACTACTCTGGCCATAAACAACGACTCCTATTTTGTTTGAAAAAAAAATTTGTAAATTAAAATGATGTGTAAACTTTTTTGCCAATTTGTAAATTACTTTACTACTAGGTGATCGCAAGATATCTCCAATTCCACCCCCATTTCGCAGACCTTGATTTAACGTTGTAACGATACACATAATCAACGAATCGCACGCACGTTCTTTGCTATCCTCGTCGTCATCTGCAATTGTTGTTCCAAAATCAGTCACCATTTGACTTTGCTCCGTTTGGTTGCAATTGATGTCATCTTTCAAGCAAAATTGTAGGTTTGATACATTTGAAATAGTTGTCCCATTGCCTAGCAATTTATCTGTCGACAGCAAACACCAACCAACGTTAAAAGTTACATTCCACAATAATAAAACAAATATACCTTCCCGGTCAACGTTCGCGTCAACTTCCATAAGAAAATCGTCTTGAAAAAACAGAAATCCAATGATAGAGAAAAGATAAACTAAAATGAGAGCGAGAAGAGCCGTCAGAAGGATTGAACGGCCATTTCGCGTGACGGAATTTATCACGTTGAGTAATGTTTCTTCTCGATAAACAACATCCAATAACTAAAAAATAAAAATATATATTTAAAAAAAAAATAATATCGTTAAATATTTATTTCCTCATAACACGTACCAAAATGCTATAAAAAAATGGATGAAATGTCAAACCAAATAAACAACAAAACCAGTAGGACGCGTGATACAACAATTCAAAATCAGTGGCAATTTTTTTGGCAGATTTTGAAAGTGTGCCCTGGTTTCCCACAATGCTGACTAAATGAACCCCTTTGAATATTAACTGCAAACAAACAAAATTGCTGATACCATTTAAAAACGAGAGCTATTTAGTTTTACATTTAGGGTTCCAAGTAGCAATAAAGTTGGATGGACGCCCAAGGACAGAATCATCCGTAAAATAGTGGAAGTAACGAATGTTCTTACAGCTGCTGTACGTGGAACGGTAACAACCAATCCCAGTGAAATAAGAACTATTGCCCAAAGTAATCCGGACAACCTTGGATCTAATGCTAAAAACAAAAAATTAAAATTAAAAACAAAGAAAAAGAAAAAAATTAGAGATCAATACCATCATGATTTGCCTTGAAAGGATAAAACACCGCTACCAGCAAGTTGATGAACACAGCAAAATTAAATGTGACGCTGCTCCAAGTCGACATGTAACTGCTCACCCAGAACAGTAAAGGTTGACCTAACAGAAACCGTATTAAAACTTGTTTAAATGTAAATTCCTAAAATTACTTCTTAATTTTTTCTGCCACTTCATTTCATTAAACATGGTTTCGCATCTTTCGAAAAAGTCGACCACTTTGCTTCCTTGATCATCACGCTCCGTCGTTTGGAAGACTCGCATCTTTGTTTCGTGAGTGAGGTATTCGCAAATTTGTGGAACTGGAAAAACAATTTGCTCCATTGTGCGGTCATGGCGGACAATCTGTAAAAAATAAATCATTTAATTAGCTAATTAAATGCCAAAAACAATGAACCGGGAAATAATCCCCGTTTCTAAATTTAAACCAGGGTAAATTCCCTGTCAGCAGACGTCGCCCATAGAAAAAGTATACAATGACCTCAATTTGAGCCGTGTGACTGGCGTAATATTCCAGTGATTTATGCACTTTAGAATCATCGATATTTAAATCCGACGGTTTGAGCAATGAAGCCAACTCTTTGTTGTGGTGTGCCAACTGATGGCACAAAATGTAAATGTTGTGACCGACTTCCTTGGGGGACACCCCATCATCATCGTCACTACCTTCGTCATCATTATCATGTTCGTCCGCCGTTCCTTCTTGATGAAACGCTTTGCAAGCCACATCCAACTGCAAAATAACGAGCACCGCTTTAAAAGTGGACTTTAAAGTGGACTTTAAAGATTATAAAAACAAGTTACCAATTGACGTGCACTCATGTTGTATAGAATTCGTTCAGCATTTTCGCTATCTGCTCTACTTTCCATTATTGCTAGCAACAGTTTAGAAGCGTTATTCTAAAACCAAATAAAAACCAAATAACATTGAGAAAATAAACAAATACGGATGAATATTGACTTTACTTTTAATTCCAACACCAAATCCATTCGTGTCTTTCCTAATGGATTTATATCATTTAATATGAGGGCAGTGATGATATCAAGACCATTACTTTCGTGAGTGGCAATGCAATTCTAAAACAATCAAATCGTTAGCCCATTTCCATCATCAATCGTCATCATTCGACTGACCTGATTCTCGTGACAAGGCCCTTGACAATATTCAGTGAGTGTTTCCAAAGTTTGATTAATCAATGACACGTTGTATTCGTTTATATACAAACCGAGTAAACCAAGACCCCCAGTTGTGCTTCCGCAAATGCAATCGAGAAACATCAATGTTTCCGACACCAAGTTATAATTATTTTTGTTGTTTTGGTTACGAAGAAAATTCTGTAGCTCGTGGTTGTGGTTCTCGCACAACAACTGAAGAAATCTGAGAACTGGTTGCATCACAACAACAGCCGGAGGTAACTTTTCATCTTCTTCTCGATCTTTAGCTTTGTCCAGTTTCTCCGACAAAATTTCTTCCAGTGGCGTGTTGCCCGAACCTAAAATACAAATACCGTCAATAAAGATTTTTTTTTGGAAGTCTCCGATTGATTATTAATTACCCGGAATGGCGTGGTCGTGATCATCCGTGCTCGGTGGAGCGGCTTTAACCTGCACGTACGCCTTACTAGTAGCATCGGCCGCAGTGCTCAGGTCGGTTTTGAGTTCTTCCGTCAGAACAACTCCGTTCTGCTTAAACCCTTTACTCTTTTTTCCAGATCGCTCCACATCTTTATCTTGAACCTTCTCCTCGTCGGTTTTACTCGCCAATTCAGAAGCGCTCACCATCACAGTCGCTTTAATTTCTGCTTGAGCTAATCGTAGTTTGTCGTAAAATACCTTATAAAATTTCTCCGAAGTGCCAGGAGTCATTAGTTTATTATACAACGATTTCTAAATAATAAAAAACAAATTTAAAGCAATAATTTAAAAGATATAACGCTAATATATAGTACCTGTATCACGGGATTGCCACCTTCTAATAAGGCAATTCCCAATTTAACACTTTCAACAAATATACTTTGACTAGGATTCTTCATCACCATCTCAACAACTAAATTCGAAGTTCCTTCCCGATCCAAATGACATTGCACCTCGGCTAGTGTCATGGAAGCCCGACTTAAAACTGTGCTGCCAGGGCCGTGAGCGGCGATAGCGGCAGCCACTAATTCGCCACCGTGTTGGCTTTTCGGGGGTAAACGTGGTTTTTCCTTGGGTCGAATTTGAGCTTTACTAAAATAACGCATAAGAAGAACTTGTCGCAAAGCATCGCCCTAAAAAATAAAAAATAAAAATTTGTTAATAAACGAGTAAATGAGTCACTTTACATAAATAACGCACAGCAAATAATGCACAAGGGTAAGCCTTACATAAAATCTGATAGATTTTTAAAAATGTCAGCAATTGCTTAGTAAGGCATAAATTGCTACACTACTTCTTAGAAAATATTAATTTAAACGTAAACAACCATGCGGTAAACAACAAACAACTAATTTTGGGCCATTGAACATCTTACCCTGGTTTGGTCATCAAATTCCTTCTTAGATATGGTTTTAATTTCAATCTGTTTTTGTTATTTTGTGCAGCACAAAAGAAAATTGTTTAAATAATCAAAATTCGTGGATAAAATGAAGACAGAATTTATGAAAAAGAAAAAAACAGAAGAAAGAGAGTGTAGAAAAGTAAATATTATAAATGCATAAAAACAATTTAAAAAAAATATAAAACATGAAAATATAAAACACTGGAAAATATATTTTTGGTTTTTTTTAAAAATAAAACACTTGCCCGTTTTCTGGAAAACTTTTTCCTCACTTCTACTAGATCCACCTACAACATTCATCTATTATTCAAGCAAATTCAAATGAACACAATTTAAAAAAAATAAATCATAAGACAAAATTGTGCGCTTAATAAAACATCAAAATGATAGCATGCGATTAAACTTTGGTTCTACATTTCAAATAAAAATATTCAAATTCAAACGAGATAGTTAATTTGATGAAGCAAAATTCAGATTAAAATACAACAAATCACTCATCGTCGCAACATTCTTTAACGTGAAATATCGTGATTGTTGTTATTTTGATCGAAATAATTTTCATTTTAATTTAAAAATAAACCAAATCAAATATTTGTAGCAATTTCCTTACTTTCTCACCACAATCTGTTTCAATCGCCATCATATCTTGCAGAGTTTGTAACACTTTAATACATAATTTTTCCTCTTTTTCTTCTAAAAGCCGTTCCGTGTGTTTAATAAGTCTGCCGATAAAAATTTCAATTAGTTTTCGTTAAAGTTAATTATTCTGGCATTGATTTATTTATGATTACTTGGAAATAAATCCTCCGCTCTCACATTTTTGCCTCACTTCTGTGTTTGCTGGAAACAAAAGTTCAGGCCGGTGCAAAACATCAACTAAAACTGACAATTCCGACTGAACCAAAGGTTTGAGTTGGTCCTCCAAAAGCGATACGATATCCTGAAGCCCTTCGATGATATTTCGATCATTGCGAAACATTTGACATTGGGAAGACTCGCGTTTGGGTGCGCGTGCGGCTGCTAACCAATTACGACTGTGCTTGGTTACCAGTGCGGTTTTGCTAAACATGTGAGTGACTTGATGATCCAAGTCTCCAGGAATCGCAATTCCACGATTTTTTGCTAAAAAGATGTTTTAAAAATTTTATTTTTTTATTTTTTTCTAAAGATAAATATTCGTTTTACCAATATCCGAAAGAGTTTTGATGCAATATTCCACATTAAGAGCTTGAGGCGAAGACAGCCATTGACTATTTGAAAGCCTGAATGCACTTTGAAGCAAACGGACAAAAACTGGTTGACGAGTCTAAACGTAAAATATAAGTAAATTAGTAAATGCTGTTAACTCTTACCTAATGAAAATAAAAACCGCGCGTTAAAAATACTTATTTTACATAATTGTAATAGAAAATTTTCAAGTCGTTAAACTGTTCGAAAAATTATTTTCTCTTATTGCGTGACCCCTTTCCCGCATGTGATTGTTTTCATGAATTCAGATAAGAAAATGAACACAAAACAGAAAGTGAATAAAATAATTACTAATATAAAACAAAATAAAATAAAAAGCAGTTGGGACACAAACGCTAAGGACACACTATAAGGGTATACTGTAAGGATACACTATACTCACATTATCAAAAGCAATAACGGAATTTGAATCAGAATGACTCCAAAATACTCGTGCCTCTAGAAGTTGTTTCTGTTCGGAGGTTCAAGAGGAGAGAAAATGAAAAGAAAGACAAAAAAAAAAGAAATTCCATGCAGGATTTTTTTCAAAATATAAAAAAAAAAAATTTAACAAAATGATAAAATGTAAAGAACAAGAAAAGAACCTCAGCCAAACAAGTAAAGTTTTGTAAATGATATTTAAAATGACCGCGAATTCCCAGATTATACGATTAATCGAAACCCCATCCTGACATGCAGTTATATTTTTTCGGTTAAAATTGTTATTTAAGTTTAATAATAAAAATTATTTTAATTCATATTCCAGTTGACTTTGTAGCAGTGCCATTTTCTTTACCTGTACTGTTGTACTTTGGTCCGAAAATGGCGAATTGAAGAATGTAGTTATAATACTCATTACCGAATTGGTAACGTAACTCTCCATTATAATATCAGCGTGTTTCCTATCGTGCGGTGCATTACACACCTAAAATTTATGATGTTAACGTAAGAAATTCTCATAAATAAAAAAAATTCAAATTTTTAAGATTTCTTGCCATCGCCATATCCACCAAAAAGTTCTCGAACAACGTCCAGATGTGATTGCTCGTATATATTTCCTTCATTTCTACTTCTGTGTCGATGTAACAATGGTTTAAAAAGTTTATATACGCTTCCTTAACCTTAAATACAAATAAATCAAAATTATTACGTAAAAAAAAAATTAAAAATTCCATTCCAATTATTACTTCAGGTAAGCAATCCGGGTGCGTTACAATTCTTACGATATCGTCTAACGGAAGTAATGAATGACACTTGATTTCAGTGAAAACATTTTTCCCTTCGGTGCAAGAACCTAACAACTTGACCAAATTAATGTGGTAAATTAACTGTGAGCTTTCTTCCATTCGTTGCCGTTCCGACCTCATCATATCCATCAACGTATTAAATAACTGCTTGTCATTATACAGTAATAAAACGTCTTCACCGGCATTTACTAACTAGAAACAAAACTAAAATTAAAATAATTCTAAAGCAATGAAATCATTTTTATACCTCCTGCATCACCATATCTTGACTCTTGCGAATGTATTGGTTTTCAGACTTCACAACCGTTTGTAAAAATTGTAAATACTGTACATGTCTTCCGTGAGTTTCTATACAATGTACGAAATGCTGGACAACATTTTCATTCACTTCGTTGCTCAGTTGTAAGTTATCGAGAAATATACTGCGCATTGTTTGAGCTTCCAAAAGCTGTAAAAGAAAGAAAATATCTCGGTTTATTTACGCTTGGTATTTGATAACGTTTTAACTGTAAACACAAAACAGGAAATCATGCATTGAAATAAAATCCAAACGCTTAACCGATAAAAAGACTGAGGGAAGGGTGAAGTTAATTAAACAATTTTTTAAGAAAATGTTAAGAATAAAATAAAATTAACATAAAATGGGTTTAAAATTTTGACTTTTTGTCTGTAATTAATTCTAAACACAATTCTCACCCCTGGATTTAAAAATAAGTCGACATGACGATGAAGAAGAAGTTGATTTTGGTGATTTCCCAAACAGAAATTTTGAAGAAATTCATGAGCCAAGCGCATTAATTCATTCATCCGATTATCTTCTTTCTATAAACAAGAGAAAATTAAGTTTACACTACAGTCAAATCAATCGATGAGGTAACAGTCACCTTGTCATAAGGAATTTGTAGTAAATCCAAGACAACAGAGTGCACTCCCATGTTTCTTAACAGTCTCTGTTCGTGTTTTCTTGGTTTCTTCATTTTGGCTGCATCTTGCACGCACAATTTAATCATTCTGAATAAAATCTGATAGTAAAAAAAACCATAAAACCCTTTGCAAACAATTAAATAAATTTAAAAAATCAACTTATTTTAACCTGCTGAATCGTTTTATAATTTTTTGTTTGCGTCTTATCCAACTGGGGCCCAATATCCAAATCAATTGCAGATCCTTCATTAGCTACAGTACTAAAAACAGTCGATTTCTTCTTTTCCTTTTTTCCGTCTTCGTCTTCATCATCCCCTTCTCCATCGCTCTTTTTCTTCGTCTTCTTCTTCGGTTTCTTCGCTTCATTTTCTTCGGGAGATTTGGTTTTATAAACCCACAATTCGGACTTCTCCACTAATAATCTCAACTCATCTAAATCCGCTTTAATCTGTTTATAATTCTCCACATCGCTACTCGATACAAGAAGCTGCACTTGTTTAAATGCTTGCAAAACTTCTTGTCGTTGACTAAAATGGCGGAAGAGTAATTGAAGCGCTCCGGAAACGAGGGGAGGATAATTATGCATCGTTAAATGCAACAGCACCCGAAGAAATGTTCGACCGCCTTGGCCGTCTAAGTCTAAATCTGCACATTCCTCGCTAAACATAAATTAAAACATTTAAAACGAATAAAAGTATGCAGCATTTTATTCACGTACGTTCCACCAAAAATCCCTTCAGCCTGAGCACCAATTGATTCCAAATCAATTCCTTTCACCCCTTTTTCGGTCATAGGAGTCTTGGGGGTATCTGGAGTTGATGGCGTAGGAGTGGTTGGTGTTTTCTCATTGTTTGATTCGTCAAATTCGCGTTTAAAAATAGATAGCAAAGAGGAAATACGATAATCCAGCCTTACATTTAAAATAAACTAATAAAAACAAAATCATAAACATTAAAATTAAAATTAAAATAAAATGAAATATACAACGCATCAAATTATACTTGTAATATTTCGATGATTTTCAATTTGGTATCCATGACAAGAGTATCTTCCTTGGCACTCAACCCAGGAGTTTTTGCTTGGTGTCCTGGAGATCCTAAGCCCATAGATTTATTACCCATTCCAGCTGCACCCAATACCATGTTGGTCATAACTGCTCCTACATCGCCAATGGATTTCAAAACACCACCTTTACCTTAATAAAAAAAAAAAGAAAAAAAAAAAACTGAAATAAATAATTTAACAAATACCATAGTCGTTTTAAAATTAGCATCAAGCAAAGCTTGAGATGAAAGACAAAGTAGTTAGTCGAGCAAAAAATACAAGACAAACCTTTTTTCGCATCAATTTCGCTTTCGTTGGTGGCTGGCAAGGTCATAAAAAAATATCGGATTAATGTTTTTTTTTGTAATGTAAATTACTCTAACGCTAGGTGTTGTTAGTTTGATAGCGGATTATGTTTACATTTAGTTAAAAACTCACCATTGACTTCTAATGGTAAATCGGCGCCATTAACCAGCATGATATCTGGGGTACAATCTAGAATACCCAACAACGTTTTTGTTAAGCGTAATAAATCACTAAAACTGTAGAATCCAAAATAAATTAAATCACGAGCCAGCTTCACAACCTTAAATTAGAATTTAAAAAAAAATTATTATATTCGGTGGTTCCTTACGGTATTGTACCTCATAAGTTAATTTATTCTGCTCAGTGTCAGAAAACAAGCACATATGACCGACTACATTGCACAGATAGTCTTCAACAAACATGATAGTGCCATCAAACTTAGCTCGCACTAATTCTTTATTAGCATCTGGTGATTTGTTTGCGTCGTAACTAGAAGTATCAACCTTGTTTTTATATTTTTTACAATAACGTCAAAAATCTATCACATAATTACTCGTGGATTGATATTTTCACAGGTATTTCTGACCACAAACGCGCGTATTTAACTGGATTCACTTGTTCCTGAGGATCACGATCCACGTGCATGTGAAGCATAAGCCGACAAAAAGAAGCTCGTAACTCGTACGGCAAGATCTCATCCGCCATACATCTTCATAAAAATATTACGCATAAATATATTGTATATTTAAATCCTAATAGCAATTCATACCTCAAAATAAGATCAATATCCATATGTGGTGATAAATTATCGATAGCTAAATACTGTCTGTCGAGACACATATTCGAAAACAAATCCAACTGATGTCTGATGTACCGTAGAAGAAAAAAAAAACCTCAATATTAATTTATTTTAAAACCGACTCGTTACCTGTAATAATCCAATATCAATATATCTTCACGGCAGTTTTCAACCGCTTTGTGTGATAATTCACGAACGCTCTTTCGAGTGGATCCAGTATTCCAAAATAACACAACATCGTCCTCCTCTTCTATAGTAATAACTCGTTCAACTTCCTCGTCATTATTAACTACATCCATTTCCACTTCTACGTGAGACCGAACCATTCTGTAGAAAATAAACGAAAATATTTAATCATTTAAATTGCTTAAATAAATAAAATTAAATAAAAACTAACCTGGTCTCAATCAAAATATCTGTGTTTTTTGGATTTAGAACCGATTTGCATATGAGTTCTTGAGTGATTGGTATTGCAACTTTATTAGAGATACATAAATCTGAGAGATAATCCAAAAATCTAGAAAACGTTCAGAAAAATAATCAAATTTTATTTTCACAATCCGTTATAACCATAAAAAATTGTACCTGCACTCTCGATTTTTGCGCACTAACGACACAAAAGTTTCAATCTCAGCAGCTGTGATATGTTTTTCTAATAACTTTCGATTGTTGTGCAGCAAAGCAGTGATTGTGTCTTCAGCCAGCACGTCGTATCCAATCTGTTTCTGCATGAAACCAAACTGCTTGGCAATATATTCCTGATTTTTCCTGTAATCCTGTTGAGCAATTCGTAGAATGCGATAACATAGACGGCATATAAGTTTGTATGGTGCATGGCGCGGATCATTCAACTCCTCCATTTTTAACATAGGACCATCTCCAGTGTCAGTAAAAGGTGCTTGAAGAATTTTAAATAACTAAAACCAAAAAAAAATAAAAATAAAAATAAAAAAAAGTTTACAAGTTTAGTAATTTTATTCTGCTCACCTGTTTTAGAATGTTTTGTTCTCTTAGTAATTTTTGTCTTTCGCGATCTGGATTTGGAACGATCAATTCCAGCGCATCGATACGATTCTGTTCGTTTTCCAATTCGGCCACAAAGTAAATGAGGTCTTGAAGTAACTGAGTTACAAATCTAAACCACAAAAAAGCAAATTAAAAAACTGATAATATTCGAAAACTAATTTAATGTTTTAACATTCCACGCACCGCCTCTCATTTTGCGTTATGCTTCCTTCTTCGAGATGAGACGAAATAGTCCCCAAAACTTTACACGCATCATTCGCAAAATCTAAATCTCGAACTTCCATCGCAGAAACTGTTACAATAGCAAATGCCTCTTTATCTTCTTTAATCGGACAACAACCAACCTAGATAAATATAAACATATTCGTGTTAAATATTCCAATTTTCAATTTATATTGAATTTTTTTTAAACTCACTTTTGACATAACTGGTTTCTCTTCGTCCTTATCAATAGGAATCATTGTGCTGTGGACCCAGGTATTTGTACATAAATGACGTAAACGGACGTACGATGATCTATGTGCGCACAAAATAAAAATTCTAATTCATTTCTTAAAATCACCAATGTCACCTTGGCACTAAGGAATCGCTACGTGTTAAAGTCGTAGCATCTAATTCGAAAATGGAAGCAATGTCGTTAGCCACAGGAACGGAAACGAGTTGGTAGACAGGACTTGACCCCCCTAGAGAACTGCGCAGTTTATTTCGCATAGGATCTGGAGTAGGATCATCATCAACCTGCACAACGTAATACCCACATCACAATTCACAATTTCACAATTTCACAAAACAATTTACCTCAGCTGCCAAATACTGTCCAGTTGCCAAATGTTTAAAGCGAAATAAGCTGTTCCAGTGACCAGCACCTCCTCTACAGGGATCATGTTGGACAACCTAAACATTAACATTTTAATTAATTTTTTTATAACATAAAAATAAAAAATAATTTACATAAAACATTATAACAATTTATTTAAACGGGTTATCACAAGCTTTTATCAGCCAGGAAATGAATAAGTTCACTTTCAACAATATAACAGGTGTTGAAAAAGTCATAAACTTCATTCAATAACAATCAATCAATCATATTATCAAATTTAATCATAACTAAACTACTAATAGAGCGATTGATTATACCTCAACTTCCCACAAAGCTTTTGAGCTCGTGGCAGCCGTTGCCGAAGAACGGCCAGTTGTACGAAGAAAGACGTATTGTTTTTTCTTATATTCATCCATCGTGAGAAATTTCTCTTGCTCGGCGTGAAATAATCGCACCACATCGCCCTAAATGAAAATAAATGCGAATGTTTTACAAATAAATATCAATACAGAATTCGATAGAAACTCACTCCTTTAAGAACATCATCAAGATTCTCTTTTTGCTCCATAAATAGAGATATTTTCCAGCACGTGTTGCTACTAACGGCATTAACCTGCGTGTTACAGTTCACAAAATAATAAATAATTAATACATTTTGAATTTTATTCAAAGAATTTTGTCAACAGAATTTTATTACACTTGTAGAAGTTTGAGGTATTTTTGTCTGAAGAATTCGATTTTGGGCTTTTTTATCGCGTTAAATTTAGAAACCAAGCTTTTCAACATTTAGCAGTCATCAAGTTTCATCTTACAAGATATTATTGAAAACTCTTACAGAATCCAGGTTTAACTGGATTCGAGCCAAACTAATTAAAAAAAATACTAAAAACTTAACAGCCCTCATTTATTGACTTAAAACACTTCAAAGTTAACGCTAATTTAATTTAAAACTTTGCATCTTCAATATCGAAAACACCTTTTACTCCAGTCTCCTTTTCCAAGAGCACAAATTAGTTCAACAACACGTAACTAATTCTAATTGCAGTAACATAAATAAACAACCACAAAAATGTGATGTTTTGGAAGTGTTTTTAATGTTTTTCATATTTTTTGAATTTTTCCAGGCAAAAAAACTACTTCTGTAAATAATTGCATACAGTGTATAAGCAATTAGAGATGTTAAAAGACTAATGTTTTCCTCATCTAAGTTTTATTATTTCAATTATGCGTGCACACTGGCAGTGATAATGAAAGCGCCTTTGTTGAACTATGTATTGTGTGCACGTCTCATATAAATTACGTTGCACACATTTTATTTGTTTATAAATGTAGAATAAGATGTATATTGAATATGATAAAATTTTTTGTTTAAAAATAAGTAATTAGTTCAGTCTTAACACCGCAACAATAAATTGGCCTAAAAAGTTCCTAAAGAGATTTAGTCAACTTGACTTATAATCCTTTTACCGTAATTATTTTTAGCCTTACAACGCGGCATTTGTTTTTAATGGTTACGTTAACTTCTGAGTATCACGCTTTATTTGTATAATTTTTACCGTGAATTCGCACTTAAAGTAAATTCTTACGTACAAATGTTAAATTAAAACTCTCAAAAATAAATAAATTATAAAAATAAAATCCCATTCGACATTCGCCTTAATTTCTTTGTAAAAGATAATTATAAATAATTTTAAAATCAAGCTTCGTCATATTACTAACGAACAAAATTAAATGACCACACAACAATACTCTAATTACCAATTAATAACCCCTCGCAGTAGTCATAGCAATAAACTAATTATAGAATGCAAATCAAACAAATTCTCGAAAACTTACTTCTCTAAATCCAGCATTATCAGGCAATTCATAGCCACTTGCATGAAGAGGTTGACCCGCATTCACTGGATTGAGTAAAACTTTATCACCAACAACTACCTGCGCAAAAACATAATTTAAGAAACAAATAAAGCAAATTCGTGTGTAAACAAACGTACGTTATCTCCGGTAGATCTAAGTTTGTAAAACGGTAGAATGTAAAACCACGAACCCTCGTTGCCAGCCGCGTCTAAATAAACTCTCATAGCATTTTTCTCTAGCAAGGCTGGTAATCTTTTATTTACAGTCAAGTATTTATTACTCTTTAAATGCAACAACTAATAAAAAATAAATAAAAATATTTATTATTTTTTATTTGTTGTAATATTTGAAATTTTTAAATGTGTAGACTTAGAATTACTTGTATAACTCCTCCATACTGAATAATAGTGCCAAGTAGTTTTTTATTTTCAGATTCATTTTGTTTTTTCTCTAATTCAGCGGCATGCTGAAAAAAAAATACATAAAAAATTCCAACATAAACATTAAATACAGACAAAATTTGAGCCAAAATGTTATTTACATAAAAATGTTATCGTATATCTAAGGTTATATGAATATATAGTTTCAATAGCAATTTGCGTTTTGTTATTAATGGGATGTTGACGTGCAGAGTTTTAAAAGAACCTGGAGTTGAGCCAATTATTAACTGATCTTACTGGCCGATGGATAAAGCGAGAGGAGATTAATTTGCAAAATGCCTTAATACCTCGTGAAAGTAAAAATAGTCAACGTATCTATGTTTAAGTGTGTGTAAAATGAAAACCATTATCCAATATCTCGAGTGTTTTTTTAAAAAATATTATTATTTTATTTTAAACAAAAAAAATGTCAGGAGATAAAATGTCCCATGCGGCATTGCTAATCCCTATTCAAGTACAGCAGGATGTGTAAATCGTATGTACAACTGATAAGGAAGTTATTATACCAGACATTCATTTTGATTCCTACAAATAAATGGTTGGCAAATCATAAAACTCAATTTCGTGCTTTTTGCAGCGGTCAAACTAAACCAACACGATTTGAATTAATTTTTAGCAAAAATTAATTTTTTTATTTTTCATTTATTATTTCCGATTTGGAAATAATCTTTGCTCGAAAGTATTTTCCTGTTCACTTAAAATTACACACTTCCTGCAAACAAGACGGTTTAACCGAATTGTTTTTAACACACTTACATGTAATTTTTTTAAAAGAACTGCATCTGTAGCACTCGTGGCACTCTGCTTGGCAGCTTTCCAAAACTGTTTTTGCGCTGAATAGCGATTCATAGGACACATCTTGAATAAACAATCTGCAAACAAAGAAATTAAGTAAATATGTAAACCGTCTCTTGTGGAAATATACGATTATTATTATTGTTTACCTCGGAATTTTTTCGGCGGCGATGATAAATCACCGGCATCAGGCTGGACCACACACCGATCATCCACCAAACTACAAAAAAAATAAACGTAAATAAATACTAAAACACTTAAAAACCAATATACTTCATAACTTTTTTAATTTTTATAATTTATACAATTTATACAATTTATATAACCGAAAATCAATTGCAATTTTTTTTGCTTAAATACATTTTAAACCAATTTAATCTATTAAACAAGTTCGAATGGATCGAAGCCAAATTGACTCATTAAAAAATCCTTATAAAAATTATTCGCATTGCACAATGCAACAAATTGTTAGCAAATTCGTTAAGTATTTAAGCTCGGTTTGTACAAATCTTGTGCTTTACTCCTTACTTACCCTAGTGTATTTAGAAATCCACTCACTGAACCTTCTGCATATAGGGATACAATATCTCCCATGTGTAAAAAACTAGCTGATACTGCCATTTCGTTCATTGTTTCGCTCTATGTCACGTGCATTAATTTTTACAGTCACTTATTTCCACCTCATCTGAATGAAATTAAGTTAAAGATGTGCACTTCGCTCTGTCGTAATCGTTCCGCTGCGTGGAAAAGCTTTGTACACCATCTTGCATTATTCAAAATGAAATTACTAACACTTGTTGTTAACAACGAGTTCGATTTCTAAAGCTTGTTTCAAGAGGAACGGCGATCATCAGATAGAAGTTGGGGAAACTTTCGTGTATCTTCCTCTTGCTGCCGCCATGCAAGGTGGCTGACCAAATAACCTTCGGAAAAGTTATGTGTTGTTACACCATATCGCATTCACTTCCGCGGAGGAATATTTAAACTTTAGAATAAATAATGCTGTAGCAAAGTATCAGCTCTTAAAGATGTAGTAACGCTTTTAATACGTCATAACTTGAATCTAGAAAAGGAGCAAATTGCTTCTTAAAGTATGGTCATTTTAATGTGACTGATTCTACAATTTAAAGAAATAAATTATTTTGAGACTTTGTAACAAAAATTTTAGCTCAGTAAAAACAGGGTTTTTAAAAAAGCTATTATATTATTCAAACTATTTGAGTGTTTTCGGAGCTGTGACTTACTCCAAGGTCTGACGTTTATCAGTGACGAGTGGCGACATCCGTTGATACATTTTGAAACTACAATATAAAAATAAAGAAAACAAAGACAATTTCTGTGAAATTCTTTTAGATTTTTTCTTTTTCACAAAGAAGATAAACTGTGATTTATAAGCTTTTAAAAAAAAATTAAAAAGTGTAACTGCAATTTTTTCTCGTTGTTAATAAATATCAAGCATTTGTTTTTTAAATTTTAGAAATATACAACTGCTTTGGTTCATCCATGTAGGAACCGCTGTCATCAATATCTTTGCCATGGAAACAACAGATACTGTATCTATAAAGTTGCGTGTTGCATGTGGTGAGGGCGCTGCGGAAGAAAGATGGTGGAGTCTCACTTGCTTACAGTTCCTGTATCAAATTTATGATTCAATTTCGAACAGCGTTATTACTTTCAGACAGATTGCTCATTTATTGATTTTTCATTCACTACCAGAGTTTGACCACAAAATGATTCAATAGCACAACATTTTTTGCACGTTTCTTTCAAAATTTTAAGAACAAGATGCAGTAATGAAGTTCATGTTGTGAGCAAGAATTACTCTATTAAATTTTATACTGTTGGAATAAATAAAATAAACAGATGCGAAAAGACTTGATTTATTAGCTAAAACTTTAATTTTTTTTGTTTCTCTTATTTATAGTTTTCCGTATCTTTAAAAATAATCTGGAACGTGGAATTTTATTGGTCACAAGAGATCGAAAAAAAATTCCATGGTAAAAAGTAGTGTAGAAAACCTGTATAAAAAGAACATCTTTGAAACTGTCCAATAAGACCTTTTTATTTGACTCTTACTTCTCTTTCGCGTCTTCTAATGGATATTTTTATTGATTCAGAGAAGAAAAGACACACCTCGACTTCAATTACTTCCACGAGTGATTGAGGAGTTGGATAAAAGTGCATGACGTCATCTTTTTACCTTAATAAGACGGACAAACGTAAAACAGAACTTGATCTTAAGTTTCTAGAAAAATTTATACATACACGCAAATCTAGTCATCTAGATAATTACATTATATCCAGATTCTATAAACAAAAAAATTAAAAAAATAGAATTAAAAATTAAAATTTTTTTCGTATTTTTAATGAAATAACACACTTTATAACTTTACATTTCTCTGTGTTTTCTCAAACGTTACAACTTTGTTATTTTTAAGTTGTTTTTAAAATTTATCTTTAAAAAATGCATCGTAAATAAAAAATATTTTTAACTATGTTTTCTCTAAATTTCTTTATTCCCTAGACGAGCGATTTCAATTAGATTCGGTGAAACAATTCATTTTTTTTTCACACGCACAGTATATTATGTAAAACGTTTTAAACCGTCTTAATAACATTTTTTTCATCTCACCTCAAGAAAAAATTAATTAAAAGTCTTGCGCTATAAATTCAGCAACCCCCTGGACAAGGCTAAATCACCTTAACATTTAACGCGCATGCTCCGTTCAATGCGCGAGCAGTTGAAGGCTCCGTCAACAGTCACGTGCGAGTGTGTGTGTGGAGATGTGCTAACTAACCCTTTGTTCTCTCATTTCTAATCCAAAATGTGCAAAGCTCAGTTCGTCTTCTGCTTGCTAGTGGTTATCTCTTATGCGTTTGCTGCATCTTTGGAGTCTGTGGGTGGCTCGTCTGCACAACACGATGATGGGAATACAGGTTTACCACTAGAAAATCTGACCGATCCTCAATTAAAAACTACTACATTAAATCGTTGTGAGTATTCTATTTACACATTTATTCATCCTTTTATGTTTAACCATTTGGTGCACATTTTACGAGATAAAATTAAATTATTTAAAAAAAAAAACAACAAGTCTGACATTTATTTGGATGTTTTATTTTCATATTTAAAAAAAAAATATATTTGTATAATTGTTTTGCTAGCTAAATGTGAACATTAAAGAGCAAAGACTTGAGCATTTGTGCGGACACAAGAACAAGAGCAATGGATAGTTTAAGTAATCCTGCTAATTACATCTTCATAATTCTCAGCTTCTCATGTGATGAAACAAGTTCACACATGAAATTAAAGATACTTGTTTTTCTTACTATTTTTTGATGTTTTGGCATTTAAAGAAATATCTTGTCTGTGTGTTAAATTCAGTTTTAAAACATTAAAATATATGTATGGTAGAACTATTTTTTTCCATTTATTTTAGCCTTCAAAAGTGACATTTCAATTACATTAGGGTTCACTTGTCACAAGAAAAACAGAATAAAACAAATGATATGTACATTAAATGACATCATTAGTAGTCGTTATCAAGAGCAGTGAGCTTTTGTATTGCGTAACTCAGTTGATTAATTTTTATTCCACTTTACAAAGGCAAAAAATACCAGTGTCAAAATCAATTTTCCACTGTCATCTTACGATTGGTTGCTCCGTATAAGGAAACTTGACCTCAATTTATACAAAATTCTCACACAACCCAAATTACATTTCCTATATCACTCACTCGACACTCAAATTCAATTCCAACGTTTCCTTTCCTTTCATGTAACACAAAATGACGTCGTTTGCTCGTTTCTCATCGCCATGTTACCATCGCAAAACTAATTGTTAAACTCAAGTTTATAAAGAACTGAAACAAAGCTATCTTTAACGAAACAAATCGATCGACTTAAGAGATACAAAAAGTGTTACCAACACAAAGCAAAATTCAATAATAACAACAAAACCCATCAAATCATGACTGAGTCGGTTTTTATTTTCTTAAGCTGTTGATTAATGTCTTTATAAAGAATATTCTTTTGTAATTTAAAAAAAAAAAATAATACCCAACAATTTTGTTTGTAAAAAAGAAGGAAAATAAACGAATAAAAAGAATCCATATTCCATATACAAGTTATCAATTTTTAGCATCTCCTTTTGAAAAGTGCTGTTTCAGCCAAAAGTTGACATTTTATTAAAAAATAACATGTAGTTTGTAGACTAAAAGGAAATATGTTGGGAATCGAAAAATTCATATCACGTTTTATATCTGCTTTAATAGAAAAGAAATTTCCAAGGATCAATAATTTATAAAGAGAGAAGGGGAAAGATTGCTCACATGTGAAGAATTCTTATGGAATACATATTACACTTTGTTACAAAAGGCTATACTTTGAAGTCTTTAAAATTCGTTTTCATTTAAACCAATAATAAAAACGTTATTTGTCACCAAAACACAATAGCAGTAAGCTGAGAAATCAAAACAAACCCAATAAACAAAGAAAACCAAGGAAAGAAAACAATAAAACGAAAAACAACTTAGAAAATAACCAAAACTTAATAAAGCTAGCGCTTGCTAAGTGTAATAACTATAAAAGTGTTATTATTATTATTAAACATGGAAGCTGGTGCACGAGTGTTAGTATAAAACCAGACATAAAATTTAACACTTTATGCAATTTACCAACTGCATCTGGTGGAGAATATTTTTTTTAACTTATTTTTTCTTTGACTCGCACAAATCTTCATCACCCCAAAGACATTTCTTTGCAATTAAAATTTTTAAAATTCCAGTGTAAATTTTTATTAATAACAATTTATTATTAAAATTGTTAGATGTAAAATTTGGATAGAGAAAAAGAACTGAAAACAAACGAAATGAACACAAAGTGCCAATTCTTAATGCGCTCAGCTTAAAGTCCATTTACGACTTTCTATTAAGCAGAGGAACATAAAAGAGCCAATAGGAAAGGATTCAATTTTACAAAGGCAAGAAATTTGTCAGATTAAGTAGCGCACTTCTCTTCAATACGAGTAATTACAAAAACAAAGTGAATTTAAAAAAAAAGAAATTGCGGGAGATATCTGTGCGCAAATCTAGAAACCTTTTACAAATTTATACTGCAAATAAAAGGCGAAGACACACGTTCATATTGAAATGGTGACTGAAATAGAATTGGAAATTCAGATCTATATTCTGAAAGTCAACGCATTTTCGATTTTTTTTATCACAATGTCAGCTAATACAACGATTAACACTTTTGCTTTGTTTTAATGGCATTTTCTGTGTTAATTAGTAATTGGTAAACAAAATATTTTTTTATGCATTTCCTGTTCGTGTTTACTTCGTTTGATGAGATTAATTGAAGCCACTGGCTTTCGGTACACTCATCAGCAACCAATTTCTTGGTCGAGTGGCATTGCAATCCTGTTGCTTCTTGTACGAATGGCATTAGCAAACATTTACAGAATGCGCCTTCTATTACCTGCATTACCCCTTTTATCTCCACTGGTTGTCTTTTTATCGATTTCACCAGGTTATCACCACCAAATTACTATCACAATAGCACCATACAAAAGACAAGACCTTATTATTAGACAGTTGTAAAAATGAAATAACTGAAACAAAAATTGGAAAAAATATACTTTTACTACTTTATGGATTTATCGCTAGAAAATCTGGACTTTTTATCATATATTCTTTGCCCTCAGCTTAAGGTTTTGCTCCGATACATAAACAAATACCATTTGAATTCGTATTGAAAGAAAACAGAATTTAAAATTAAAATTTTATATTGCTGCATGCATGTTTTATACTGCAATAAATTGTCCAGAAAGTTGTATCAAATATTACCAAACATTACCAGAAATAATTTGAATAATTCAAATTTAATTTAGTAACTTTTATTTTAACGAAATCATTTTATAATTTATTTATAAGTTTTATTTTCACTATAAAACAAATACAAATGAAGTTTTTAACTTTTAATTCCATAATTAACTGGAAATTTGAAATTAAACAGAAGAAAAAGAGCTGTTTTGATGGAGGATATATTTTCGCTTTGGGTCTCATTTTTCTCTACCATTTCCATTTAAAGCGTCTTTACTTTGCGCACCCTCGGGATAGATTTTCAACTTTCAACACAGAGCAAAAAGAAAAAGAGAATAAAAAAAACCAGCCATCCTAAAAAGTCTACTTAATTGTACCATTTTATTACTCTTTCTCATTAAAACCTCCAACTATATCTTATTAGATTAAAAAAAAAAATTTTTCTAAACAACATCAAATTTTGACAATACCACGCCCTGAAGATACAATTTGGGTGTAGCACACTTGCTATTTTTAGTAAAACGTCATGTTTTTAATTATTCTCACCCTTTAGCGGGTTAATTACTGAAAATAAAAAAATTTGTGAAAAATATGAAGTAATTAACTTTAAATTGTTGCACTGTTTTCAGTCGTTGGAGATGACAGCAGCACTAAAAAGAGTCTTAAAAATCAAAACGATGAAGCTGACGACAACGATGACGACGAAAACGTCAATGATGAATCTGAGGAAGAAGAAAACGAGGACGATGATGATGATTATGATGAAAGTCGACCCAAGTCGAAAAACATTGATGAAGATGATCCTGCCAGTTACGACAGCACTTATGACGACGCCGATAAATGAAGTTTACGCGGCAACTTGCAAAAACAACAATTTAAAAACTACTATATCTTGGAAGAAGAATTCTTGGCTTCCATTATATTTTGCAACTGATAAAATGACTACGGTACCTATTATACAATGTTAATTCATAATCAAAGTCGAAACAAAATGGCCAATTTGTCTCAATCAGAGCTTTAAATAACCTGTACTACTCTTTTTCTTGATTCGACATGTTTCGTATTTCAAATTTACTCAATCAATTGCAATAACGTTCCACCAGAGTGCATTTGTATAGAATCAGACTGCGCCTCAATCATTTCTGTTTCTTTAATGTATCAAACCTAAAAGGCTGAAAAGTTCAAACGTTGTGCCTCAAATTAAATTGGATAGTCGGACATAATAATGCATTATGCAAAACAGAAATTTTTCAAATTTTTCCGAATAAGGATCGTAAAATACGCTCAAACTATTCGTCGAGAAGGTTACCACAGATAAAATTTCAGTAAGTCATGATAGTCATCAGATTTTTATCAGATTTATGGTAATTATGACAGAACTCTGATGAAAACATCGTAAACACGATTCAACGTTATGTCTGGCTTTCCAATGTACAGCCATTTTGTTTTAGCCTATAGACTACCTATAGTTAGGTTTCTATAAATATGAATGAAATAAATTCTATATAAAAAATAAATATGGTAAACCAAATGGCTGCGTGTTTTGTTTTATTAATCACGTGTAATAGAAACGAAAATAAAAATTATGTAGTGTATGATTTCTATGCAAGAATCGTTTTTTTTTTTTTTTTTCTCTCACACGCTTTCATCTGATTTACTCGAATTACAAATTTATTATTCATGAAGGAGCACCACTTTCATAAATTTGATGATTCTAACAGCGAACTTTTAATGCGAAACTTTTATCGTAATTTCAAATTTTTTAGTGCCCAGATTCCAAAAAAATTAATTCGATTAAAATATTACTACCAAAATGCGCACCCAACTTTTCCCCAAGAAAAAAAATAATTAAACTCACACTTACTTTTTATATTTCTCATTTAAGACTTCCGTAAGCCCTGTTATTTTCGATGACCTAATAACAGCCCCAGAACTTTAGTTATGTACCGGCACTAACACTCCAGAGCCTGGTTTCGGCAGAATGGGGTTTGAGAAGAAAAAATTTTTGAATTTTATAGTTCTGATATAGCTTGAGATGGATCAGAACATCAGGTAAAAAAACAAGGAACATGGCTTTTACTGCTATTTGGTACAATATCAGAATACAAGGAACAAAGGCAAAGCACAAGCATAGCAACTGTAACTACAAGCATAACAGCAATATATATTCTGGCACAATCTTTTGGCGCTGAACATCAATAATACAATATATTATAATAAGTCCCAAAATAACCTTTTGAAGGTTTCAAGCGATGTTATTGTAACATAACAGTTTGAATAGCTAATGGTTGATAGGATGCCACCACCCTGGTCAACTCCTATCATCATCCACTAGGAAAAGTGTCGGAATGCTCGACGGGTCAGTTGCCGTTGCCAAGTAAGTAAATTTTTTTTTTTAACTAAAAGAAGTGTTGTTTTTTATTTAGACAGTTGAGACATTCAAATCAAGTTTTTAAAGATTGTCCTGTTTCCAGTTCTTATTTTGGACGACCCTTGAAATGAACAGCCCTGAGATGTTGCATTTAATCTAAGGTATGTCTATGAGGAACAGCTTTTAACCGCAAAGTGCGATTATTTATTTAGTAATAACATGTACACGTTGGGAAATTTATTCATCAGCACACTTTAAATGCAATAATCATATTTAAAAATAAAACACGAGTTGTATTGCCTATTATTTCTACAGTACTCACAAAGTCAAGTCACAAAACCACTTTAACCTCCAAACATCAAGTTATTTCTACAAAACGACGGTTAAAATTGTACTTTGTATGCTGACTAGAGTACTTTTTTCTTTTGTTTATTACATTTTTGTAATTGGATACAAATACAAAAATATTTGATTGTCAATATACTAACCAAGCAATAAACTATATAATTAATTAATCGTTTTCAGCCATATGCTATTTCGAAAAGAGTAAAAAGTGACTTCTCACTTCACACGTTTTTTAATCAATGAGCAACCGTTCATTTTAAATTATGTAAATGATATGCAAAAGGAGTTATTATTTAAATCATACAATCATGTCGAACACAGGTGTGCCACATATTGCTGAAAACGTTTAATTAAATGCACATGTGTACACATACAAACAGTTATATTAAAATTTGCAAGCAGGTGTGATTAAGAATTCTTTCTTTTATGGTATGATTGGAAAATAATTTACAAATATGGCGTAACCAAGTTTAATAATAATAATGCTGAAAAAGCATGCAAAAAATAACTGCAATGATAATTTGAATGTTGAATTTGATGTTACAAGCACAGCACTGAGATTCCTGAAAAGCATGCTCGAGAAATGTCACGTGCATTTCTCTGCAGTGCCATTCTACGTCGTCCCTAAGTTTGCATTGATCGTTGTTTAATTTTTTGGCCCTGTTACAAATAATAAAAAATTGTATAATATATGCAATTTAATTACAACAACTATTTTTTTTTAACTCACCCACATATTTTGCCACCTAACATACTTTTTGGCGTTACCAGTTTACTAAGACATTCTTCAGTTTTGGCCCAACAGTCTGAATGAGCGCCAAACTCTAATATATAAATAAATAATATTTCTATAATATAGTAATATGTTACACAGTATTTTCATAGATTACTTGATCCGGTTCCTCCACTTTTGACACTTTTACACAGCGCATGATGAATTAATTTGTGTTTTTCCAAAAAGTATTCAATTTTAGCATCATGAGGACATTCCTCGTGAAGACCATGAAGACATAGTTCAGCTTCACTTTCATCTTCTTTGCAAGTTGGTCTTTCATTCATAAATTTTTGACATTTATCAAAATCGCATTTTTTCTTAGTAGGCGCACCTTTGCTTTCAATCAAACAAACTGCACATGTTTAAAAAAAAACACCAAAAAATGAATGATTAAAACAACAACCATTTGAACGCAAATAGTGCCACTGAAATAAAATCTTTTCAGTAAAAACCATTCACAAGAGTATTGTAAACATCAAATACATTAATTGCGTGCACAAAATTAACTCGTTTACCTAATAAAAATCCCAACAGAAGATGCAATTGCGTTCTGAATCTCACCATATTTTAGCCTACCTGGAAGGAAACATTGTTCGGTTCGCGGAAGGAAATTTTTTCAGTCGAGCATCAGGTACCTTGACATGGAGAGTAAAATTGATCTTGTTTGGTTGCCATGGTATCTGCGTGAATCTTGTGCAGAAGGCAAAAAGCATGTGGGAAGTAATATAAAACATTTATACACGAAATATGCAAACTAAAGCGAAAAAATAATTTTATTTGACTGGAAATATGTGTAAGTATTACAAACACGTCTCTGGGGTATTGTTATTGAATATTCAGTGCGAATAAAAATTCCAAAATGGAAAAACATTAATAAATTTTAAAAAATTAAATTATAAAATTGTGTAACAGTTTATAGTTATTTAAAAATTGGATATTAATAAGAGATTAAACGTAATAGAGAAGTGTAATTGATAAAATTAGGAGAGTAAACGTCAAACCGATTGTGGCGCCATCGCATGTTGATGTTTCGTACGCAAGGTCCAGAAATTGCTCGTGGATTCCAATACAAGCTATTGGTGGTGGTGGGTTTGTTTTGCATTCATCAAGTTCTTTTTTAAGAATTCTGCAAAAATTATTTGTTCTTAGTTTAACTCGGCGATTATAATTTTTTTATTTTCTTACTGGCATTCTTCAGGTTCTGTAAAGTCAGAGTTTAAAGCTAGCCATGATGCGCACTTGAATGCATAAGACCAGCATTCAGAATGGGTACGCATTTCTAGTTTTTGAAATAAACATTAATAGTTCACAAAAAATTTGAAAAATTTGATATTGTATATTATAACTTTGTTTGGTCGGGAAAATATTCAAATTGTTTCATACATTATTTTAGAAATATTCAACACTAAACATTTTTTTTTTAATTACTCAAGTTTTTCTGGTGGTAGAAGATAATTTTGTTAGACAAAGGAATGTAAACAAAGTGCAAGCAAGCGCATCAACCTAATTTTTCATTTTTGACAATGATAAACAGCAACAATATTCTTAATGTTTGTTTTAAATTTTACCTTCGTGAAGCTTTTCATCTTTGCATATTGTGTCGTAAGCTAGTTTGCTTGATCTTAACATATTTCTAATAGAAATCCCTGTAGGACATGTTGAAACCACACCACTCACACAATCGATTATTCTGTTTTAAATTTAATGTAGCGACTTAACAACTGTGTAATAATATTAAATGACTACGGTATGAAAACTTACGCTGTGTTGTCACAGTCAGGAATTGTATTCACGGGATCTGGACATTTTCCAATATTACACTCTTCACATTGTGCTAAAAGTACAACTGAAACGTGAAAGTGTTTCTTGTTTTAAAATATATAGTTAAGAAAAGAAAAGTTATCATACTATAGCTTAAGACGTATATGCATACACACGACTTCATGATTTGATATTATAAAAAAAAAAGAAAATTAAAAAAAAGTTTATTAGAACAAAAGGAAAGGAAAGTTAGAATACGATAAAATCAAACGTAAAAAATAAATTATTATTAGCATCAACATCTGCACAGATGTTTTATAAATTTAATATCAAACTGGGTTAGCTGAATCTAAAAAATTATGTTATACTTTATTTATTTATTTAATTTTATTTGATGCACCACAGTAGAGTAAAATGTATTGCAGGATAATCAACGTAAAGCTGGTTCTTGAGTACAAAATTGTAAATACGTGAGAGCAGTAAAAAATGCAACGGTTGGCCAAGCAATCGAATAGTACGTACCGTTATATTAATTTTAGCTTAAAAATACCGTCAATAGATTGGAAAAATTAATTCTTTAGTATTCTCGAGGTTTGTTTATTCAGGATTTATTAAATTTCATCTGTAAACAGCTGCGGTGCGGCAACATTACCTTCAATTTCAAACTTGATCAATTACCTAAAAGAAGAACTATTCATACTTTAATCTCTCATCTACACATTTTATAGGTGTCCAGAAAAATATTTAACTTTATGACATTTCACTTTTCTAATGATTAAATCGATCAATGGAAATGAGTAGGCAATGTACAGTTTACTGATTGTCTATAACACTTTAAAATTACACATCTAGTTACAATACCTATACATCAATTTACACACTCTAAGAATCATCTCGAATTGTTCATGTACTACATCACCTATAAACAACACACGCAAGAAAATAAATAATATTGCACTGTACACCCATGCATTTAACTTTTGGTAATGTATTATTTACTCGTTTTAAATACATCATAACATAAAGAAGAATAAAAGTGGAAGTTTTTTGTATGATCGCCACATGTTATAGATTGGCAGTGCATATCTGTAATTTACATTTGCAGTTTTTATTTATTGTTGTTATTAAAATAACTAAATTTTCTTTTTGTTTCGTTTAAATAAATACCATGAATATCTGTTTAAAACAACAGTTCCATTTCGATGCATTTACACCTAAGATATATCAGTCAGTAATTTTTATAGTTTATAATTAATATAACGTTTGTTATTGTTGATAAAATAACAAAACTGTGCACACAAATATTAACAAACGTTTTGCTTTAAAAACGAATTTAAACTGGCAGTTTATATGCAAAGTTTTGATATTTATCTAGGATTGGTTGTAAATAAAATTAAACTTTGTCTTAATGTACATCAAAGGCACCTGATACCCATTCAAAGATAAAATGTTATGGGCGTTACAGTGCAACTAGCTTAATATTGTATGCACCGAAGCCTATACTGCAGTCTATTTATATTTATTATGTAATCTTATGGTCATATCAGTGTTTTGATATTTGCATAATAAAATATTACCGAATAGTTTATTTCATCTATACCAACACGCCTAATTTCACTGCAACTGATAAAGTAAATTGTCTTTAACTGCATTACCACATCATTCTATGAATATAGTATAGCTTACGGTTTGTATATCAAATCGACTGCACGGAGAAAATTACTTTTGGTGAATTCGGCAACAAGTTCTTATATGTACTTTTCTTTTAAGCAATCATGAGTAATAGTGTTTAACAGTTTACAATGGCATTTAACCTATGGAGTAACACTGATCAAGTAAACAGGATAAACACTTAATCAATAGAAAAAGTAACTTTTTTTTTTCATGAAAATAATAAAATTTAAGGAAAAAAATTGCAGAAATTATAAACTTTAAAGATGCAATTTCTCAATTTAAAAAAAATTGAAAACATATATGGAATGTTCTAGACAAATATTAATCAAAAAATGATTCAAAAAAATTCAAAATTTCAAAAATCAATTAGAAATACGCAAACATTTTAATTTAAAAAAATTAACCAACTTAATTAATTTAAAAAAACGTTAAATTAATTCTACATAATTTATTCCCGTTCTTAAACATTTATTGCCATGTGATTCCACACAATTGCCAACAAAATTCCTAATCCCAAAACAATCTTCTGGAAAGTGACAGCACAGCCTTTGCAGGGACTTTCCATATACATTGCATCCAATAGATTGCCGTGTAACTCCTTACATGGTGCGTTCAAATCAAGGTTTTCAAGATTTTTGCACTGTTCTACAACGTAATAACGCTCTCTGAAAATCAATTTCAATAAACATCAAGCAATAATCTACAGATAAATTCCAAAAACGTACTTGCAGTAGTTACCAATTTTCTTAGTTTTGGGATCCGCAAAGTGGAAAATCTGTGAGCATTGTACGGCAGGCATCCAACATTGTTTTTGTGTTTTGTACCCTAATAAATCACAATCAAGTGCATGATATATCGTGTGTTTTCACTCGTTTGGGTTTACCTTTAAAGATTTCATTATTTCTACACATTGTATTCTCTAAGAGAGTAAATCCATGAACAAATCTATGCAACACCTTCGACGCATTTTGCTTGTCATCAGCACAGCTCGGTTGGGCGGCCAAATCTTCCAAACACGTGAGCAAATGACTTCTAAAAATGAAAATAAAACAATTTAAAATAGCACGGAATTCGACTTTCATCCGCATCATTACTTACTTGTGAACACAATCTGGAATTTCTGATTCAATCTGTCCATACTGGTTAGTACACGTTTTATAGTTGCAGCCATTGTTGCTGCTGACGCTCACTATGCCCAACAAACCTACAGTGAGTATTATTACAAGAATTAGAATTGTGCAAATTGTCAAATATTTATTTCTAATTATAAATTTAAATTATTTAGAAAATAATTTAAAATTCTGTTTTATCCAGTAGTGAGTTGCAGCAAAGTTCCAGGTGATAAAAGATACACAATTCGCTGCATTCAATGATTAAACTAACAAAAACGTATTCCATCCCGCGTTTCGTTTTCACATATTTTGTGTTTATAATTTAGATTTATGTGTACGGTGTGTACTGGCTAAATTATTTCGATACTTATCTTCGACGATAAAACTCAGATTTATTGCACGAAACGTCAAAATGTATCTGGCGAGATAAAACTACATCTGATGGGATAAAGTTGTTAGTTGTGTCTGACAATATAGAGTTATATATAGCTACAAAAAAATATAATTCAAAATCAGAAGAAACCGTAAGGCCAAAAATAGATAAATAGATAAAAACTGGAGAGCTCTAGTCAATAATTACATTCAATCACGCAGATTGTTTTATTTTGTTTTGCAACTCCCACTGAAGCGTTCAATAAGATTAAATTTCGCAAAACTAAATTACATACTATATAGCTTAGACTATAAAAACTTGAGTTTTATGTCTTCTGCGTTGCTCCTGCCTCAGAATTTTCATATACGTTCCTATTTACAATAATATAAAGCTTTCAATCTTAAATCAATGAATTGTTACGTCACTAAACTACTTGCCAAAAAAATTAAAAATTAATAGTTTGATAAAATAAATAAAAATAATTATAAGGTATGAACGAGTGAACTATTCCTAATTAATTTATAATTTTAATTGTCAAAAAACTCAATTTTGTACACCAACGAGAAAGTTCGTGTTAAAAACAAATCTAAATACATCTGCCCTTGTTCGGAGTAATTGTGCGTCCTTAAATTCCGAAATAAACTGTTTAATGCATAATTAGTACTTCGCTGTTACAGCTAATGTGTCTAATTTATTGCATTGCTCTAAATTTTTAATAATGGTCTGCGATTTCATTTCGCTTATGTTTTGATAATTTTTCAACATTTTTGTTTAGAAAAAATGTAAGAGTTAAAGCAGTATCTTTAAACGGTTGATTGTAAAGAAATTTTTAAAATTATAATATTGCACTGGTGGAACAGCGGTGCAAACATATTTCAGGTTGGACGAAATCAAGTTATGCAGGGAAAACCACCTAAAGGGAACTCATTAATTCCCATTTAAAACAAACACGCAACTAACGTTGCTCATAAACCGAAGGGTGTAAAATATTCATTGCGTACACCCAAACAATTATAAAAATATAACAATTAAGTAAGTAAGAGCTTACCGAAATAAATTAGTCCTGCAAACACAGACCCGGTAAGAGCTGCCATTTTGATCTGCAGTAAAATAGTGCGCATGCGTGACCCAATTTTATTTTTTTGCGTTGATGTACCAACCGAACGCAGTAAAATACCAAATGCCAAGTTCAAGTGCAGATCAAGCAATATTTTGCGCTATTTGTAGCAAAAAATTTAATCTTAGTAATTCATAAATAATACTTAGACTTAGGGATCATTAGTCTCACTCATTTTCTGTGTAAATATTTAATGTTTCAAGTGCAGTGGTTGTAGAAAAATCAATAGCAAGGGCTCGCTGTCGCCAAAAAACATTCTTTACATTTTATTCAATATTAATTGCAAATATTGAGTTATTTTTTAATTTCAATAGTAAAATTAGCTTTATTTGCAATAAAAAATCAATTAATCAATTAAACATTTAAAAATTAAAAAAAAAATTTGCAATTTTTTTTAGTTTCCTTATTAATCGAAAATTAAATCTAAAATTTTCCGAAATAATCAAATTAAATTAGCTAAAAATATTAGACCACATAATAACAGCTTGATTGAATTTTTAATTAAGCATTTCACATAAATAGCAGAAGCGTTATTGCACCAAAAATGACTAAAATGTGAATTGCAATCTTTAGGGCTGTATTGACAATAATACATCGAGGAGCATTACAACGGTTACAATTTGGCACTTTTTGTTCTCCACAGCAAGAATGTTTCACCGTTCCATTGATAAACCTTTCTGCCACGGCTTCAACTGATCTGCAGGCTGTCTTAACTGATGTCTGGCACATGTTTAGAGATTCAAGGAAGGTTCTGAGAGCAAAAATGATGAAATTAAGGTTAATATATACAAGAATTATTTGCTTGGCAAATTTAATTACTGGCATTTTTCCGATTGTGGATCTCTTTTCGCAGTCTCATCAGGTAGAATGGCAGTAAAGATACCAAGTAAACAAGTGGAGACACTTCGCCAACAATTTAGATTTCTGCTCCACAAATCTGAAACAAATTTGCAAGATTGCTTAAATTCTTCAGGTTTCGAGATAAAGTATTTTTGGCGCCAACCTCTTTGGTAGTCAGAATTAGAACAAAAATCTTGTTTCAGTAGTTGCAATAAATCTAATCGCCGCTTCGATTTAATTAGTCTGTCACTGTCAGAACATTTCTTCAGTTCGTTCACAATGCAACTTCTTAAAGGAGCATCCCAACTGTAATAAAAATAATAATAAACATAAAAAATTGCAATAAATTTTTTAGCTTTATTTAGTCGACTTTTAAAGACATCACCGAACAAAAATGCAATTTTGAACGACATAAATAACTCACTTTTTATCGTCACAGGAAGGTGGCGGCAAACTGTTACTGATTTCTACACAAGTGTTGGCATCTTTTTCGCACGTATTGGCCCATGTGAAGGAAGAAAATACTAAAATGTAAACAAAAGTACTATTATTAAGTTAACTAGAACAAATTTTGCTTAAAAACAAAACAGCTAAGCCAAAAGTGCTGAACTATTTTTACTGCGATATACGAGTATTGAAAATAAACTTCACCTCAAAGCAGATGTTTACAGGTAAACGTACTTACAACAAGAAATGAAATGAAACAAATTACTTCATTTCCTTTCTGGTAATTTTACAAGATCACGTTTGAATCTGTACTAATTAAATCCGAAATGTAGTCTTACCACCAGATAAAACAAGGAACATGAAACTCATAGCTGCCATTGAGAATGACTAAATTCAGAGAACGGTTTCTAGATCTTGGCACTAAGCCCGCTACAAATAGGAAAAGAAAGTCTAAATTATATTTGAGTCGATCGCATGCACGGTGTAATAAGAGAGAAAAAATGACGACAAAATTACAAGAAGAAAAAGGCGTTTTTATTGATTAAAATTCGGTCTCCACCCTAAAATTAAACACTAATTGAATCAAACGTTGTGTGTAGGCATGTGTTAGTGTGGCGCAGGGTTAATCAGATCTATTCATCAGCGATATACAAATAACATCAATTTAGATTTCTATGTGTATATAAATTCATTTAATTTTTTTTTTAAAGACACAAAATATATTTATATATTAGAACAATTTTAAAATATTATAGATTGTTAACTGTCAAAATGTTAAATATAGTCTAAAAGCAAAAATTTTCAAATTTTCAATAAGAATATTGGGCTGATTGCACTGGTTATGCAAGACGACAAGTGTTACAGGTTTCAGCATCCCAGTCCTATAAATCATTTAAAAAAAAAGTGATGATACACTGAGAGTTTGTTCCGGAAAAGCATAATTATAGATAGAGAAATAACACTAAACACTGAGCGCAAGTTTTAATGACACCTCGCTAAATGGTTGTTATAACTCGATTAAGTTTTCCCGTCACAAGTTGAAAATAGTGAATGATAATGACTATTTTCATCTGGGATGTATCCTTGGATTTAGTATAGAGATTACTTGTAATCGTCTTTCATTCTCTGTAGATGACTGCCACCTAGCATCAGTTTAGGCAGACTCATATTTTTTGCTTAATCGTTTTAATGTATTGATATCTTAATTTTCTTCCATGGATCCAATACCCAAAAATAAACAACACTCAAAATTTTAAATATTCAACAAACTTTATATCTTCATTACCATACTCTCAAAATTACATTTTTACAAAGAAATTGTAAATACTCTACCCTACTCGTACCATTTTCAGTACGATATGTAATGAATTTCATTTCAATAAGTACCATTACTTACAAAAGCATCAAATGCAACAATTTACTTTATTTACCCCCAGATAATTTATAAAAGTTGATGGCTGTAAAAGAAAAATTCAACAGTTTTGTCACTGATTCAATCTCAACCCCTTGGCACTGCAAATTTAAAAACGGAATTGATTTTAAATGACAACTGCACGGAAGGACAAAAAGCCTTTCTTGCTTAAAATTCGGTCTCCACCATAAAATTGTATATTAATTTTTATAATAAACGTTGTGTTTGTGTGTGTCGTGCCCGATTAAGAAACCATTCAGTTTCAGTTATATAAATGACATCAAATTTAGTTGATAACAAAATATAAACCTCTCATACATTGATAAAAACTAGCAAATAAAAAAAGTAAACAAATAAACATTTACCGTATATACAATAAAAATTAAAATAAATTTAAAAACACACCAGTATAAATATTGTATGTGTAGCTTGATTGCACTTAAAAATTCATATAAAAACATTACAATATAAAACTGTATGTAAAAAAAACCTCTGATCTAGTTCTAAAGTGAATAAATATCGCTAAGACAATGTTATCAATGTAAAGCTGTGACAAATATTTATAAACTATTTCTAACAAATAGTGTCAGCTGTTTTTGTTCGTACATTTTCAACGACTACATTTACTAATTACTTTCTTTAATATGAAAATAAAAAAAGTTCAAATAGAATTTTACCAACAAACATTCGATAAAATGGACATTTTACTCTGTCGTAAATTGCATTTTCAAGCCTCAAATATAGTCATTCTCTTTAATTTGCATTATGTGTTTTTTCGAAAAATTATTGGAAATAAAAACAAGTGATGCATTGTTATACGAAATTGCATTTCCCCCATTTCTTAAACAAACTGTTCAATTAAATAAAGCCAGAAGACCAGCAATAATCAACGATAAAACAATGACATTAGCTGTCAGTTTGCATTCTCCACAAAGCGATACTCTTTCGACCGACTCTAGAAATTTGATTCTGAACTCTTTCGACTCGCAAGCTTTATCAGACATTATCTGGCACACGTGCAATCCATCTGCAACACCTCTGTAATATTTTAAAAAATATATTTCAAGAGAAATTTCAAATTTCTATGCGAAAATTTTGCTTACTTGCACTCTAGTGAGTCAGGATTTCTGGGCTCATCCGACATTGGCTGTAAAAATCTGGTCAGAACAGTTACAGCACAGTTCACGACAACTTTCCAGCATCCCCTAGTCGTTTCAAACTCTAAAAATTCAAATAAATTCAAAAAATTAATGATTTCTTTATTCCAAATTTTTTATTTTTCCCGCTTCTTTAACTACGCTGCATTTGACTGCCAACTAGCGTCAGATTTAGGCAAACTCACGTTTATGGAAGTACTCTCCGGCACAGTAACTTTCTTCTATTGTTCGCAGAGCGTCGAGTCTCGATTTCGTTTTGTTCTTGTCCTCTTCGCTACATCGTGGTAGAAACTTTCCCTCTTCTATACAACTTTTTAATTCGTACGTTCTAATGAACAAACACTTTAAACAATTATTCCGAGACAATTTTATCACTACTCACGAGTCACCACACGAGGGAGGTGAAACATCATCCTTCTGCAAACATTTGGACGTATCGCACTCTAGAATTTTTTCACTTTTCGTGAAAAAAAATAATCCTAAACGAGACGAAATTAATTAAACTTAAAAAAATAAAAAATAAAAATAAAAATAAAAATCAATTTCCATAATTTTAAATGTGCATATCCAACCCACATTACGTCTTCATTTGGTCTCAATACGCCCGATCGAATGTTTCGTAACAACCTGATCTTGTATCGCTATATACAGTCGCATCCAACCTATAAACTTTACACAAGGCTACACCCACCAATATTCACAATTTAAAATTGCAATTAAATAAAATCACGCGATCTAACGATTGTTTTTAACCAGTTGCTTCGAACAGATAAATGTAGATAAGATAAAAGTTAGCCCAGATAAAAATATAGATGAGAAATTGATCTCTTACCAGCGAAAAAGAGGAGGAAGATAAAATACGTGGCTGCCATGGCGACTGAATCTACACACTAGAGCTGTGGCAAGTTGTCCTTGGCGCCAAACCCATGTATCTGGCGGGGGTTTTGTTTTCGAGAAAAATAAATGTTTAAACGTATTGAAAACGAAACGACTGAATTAAATTTCGACAATAAAATTACAGAAATCAATAATATATTTTTTTTTTTTTTTTTAAATGTCTCTAATCTAATGTGGGTGTTTTTGTTGCGCGTACTAAACAGCAGAAATTATTGAAACAAACGTAAATTCAATTCATTTTTTTTTTTTTTTTTTTTTAGTAATATTTTTTATTTCATTGCTTGGTTGTATAATGTCATTTACGAGTTTCTTAACAGTGATTGAATCATAAAACCTTAGACAAATCGAGCGAACCAATAAAATTGGCTTCCATGCTTCCGATATAAAGAAAATTATTGTATTCAAACGCATCAGACACACTTTCGATTACTTTGGCTGTTGGGTCGTGAAGAGACGAGACGATTGCACCTTTCCGATCTAATTCCACGACCAACGCATGGCTTGACGAGAATATGTCGAACCACGACTTGGGTAAAATCTAACAAATCAATTTTCAAATATCAAAATTCAGAATTCAAAAATTCAAAAAATGGCAGCACGTTCTTCGCAAAACTGCACTTGGGGAATAGAAATTTAATTAACTTCGTTTAAACATTTTTCATTTCATTTTTTTCTCTCTTTATTCACAACAACGTGCCACAACGATATGCAATAAAAAATACGCAGTGCTCACCGGCCTGAAATGGCAGTTGAAAAACAGAGCGAAAACGCTCGGCCACACTCAATCGATTGTTTTAATTATTAATAGTGTCAAACGTTGTGACATTTTCAGTAAAAATGAAACGCACCAACCAGCAAGAAAGCAATTTGAAGCTAAAACCACTTTGATTCCACTAAACCAACACGTCATTAATATTTAATATAAATTCCAACCAGAAATGCACAAAAAAAAAATCTTTTGATCCTTTGATTAACTTTCAAACCGGTATTCAGGCTTTTAATTTTCACACTCGCGGCCAATTGCAGATGAGCAGAATAATCATACAAATGATGTCATCTCACTAAAATTTAATAACATAATTTATGTGCACCGTCTTTCATGATGTCATCAGCATTTCCAAATTAATTTCTAGCGTAGTTGCCTCGGGCTAGGGCCAAATGGGCCCTTTTGACTCGAGCGAAAGTAATATTGGAAAAAGAGAACGCAATATTAAACCCAAAAAAGCCACGCAACTTGTAATCCTATTTCCAACTCATCCCTATTCCAATATTCCGCTTAAAGAGACTAGTTATTCCTCTTTCAATGGTTTTGTTTGATTCCAATTAGAGGTTTTCTTTTACTAAGCTCGCGGTCATGTCGACTCATTAATTAGTTTCTTTTGTTTTGTTTACCATTCAATTTAAAAAAAAACATTACATAATCATAATTATTATATACAATGTATTTCTTTATATTTATATCAACACCTGACCTACCTTAGTGAGCAAAGTACGCAATGATGGAAAAGGTCCAAGATAATCCATTAGTAAATAGAATGTGCTAAATCCATCGAGTCGCACCGAACTGAATCCCACGTAGTAATTTCCACGGGTGTTTCGGCGAATACTATCAGGAAAACCGGGCAAATTTTCGATAAACACTTCAGTTTGTCCTTGTTTAGACGTTTGCAAATAATACCTTGCAAAAAATTTTTTTTTTTAAAAACATTAAATATTTTCACAGTTTAATATTTTAAAGCAACGACTCACTTTGTTATTCTACACAGACTTAATTCCGTAATCAGAATATACGATTCCTCCAGATTAAACGCAATACCATTAGGAAAAAATAATCCTTTAGCCAATACTCTGGATATTCTACTTTTGGGATCGTACACCATCAAGCGACCGAAATTATTCAGTTCTAAAATCTACATAAAAAAAAAAAACGACTTTTTTTAGTTTTTCAGTACCTTTTTCCTGTCTTGAAATAGTACTAAACGGATCTTAAAAATCCCGGTACGGTAATACGGTATAGAAAATCAAATGACAATATCGCCGTCTGATGGCGACTTTCCTTATCATTCATCTTCTCTATCAGAGAGAAAAATTAAGTGCTATTTACGTCGTAAAGTTGATCCCTTCTTTCAAATTTTGTCGACGATTCAGTAAAATAAACTAATCCCGTTTGACTAATTTCTAATCCATTCAAGTATTTGAACGGAATTCCGTCGATTCCTAAACAATTATTTCAATTTAGTGTGTAAAAAAAAAAAATAAAAAATAAAATAAAAATAAAAAAATAAAAAAATGATGTGTAAAATAATTGCACCTTTTTCAGCCGGAATAATCACGTGAACAATTCCTTCCGGTAACAAAATCTTCAAAAGTCCTTTGTAAGCGTCTGCTACGAACAAATTCCCATCCGAATCCACCCGTATGGAATTGGGTCGACCGCAAACTGGTTCCATTGATTCACTCCCTGGTCGGTATTCACGCACAAATTTTAAATTTTATGCTTTATACATTTTTCTTCCTAATCAGTAATCACTAATCACTCACCGCACTTGGAGTGGTGACGACCGGTCCTGGTTATAAATTGTAATTGTCCTTCGGGCGATATTCGCATTATTCTGCCGTCCCCCATTCCCGTATAAACATTTCCTTTATTAAAAACAACGTGTTTTTAACAACGTGGCACCTGCCATCTAATATCTCAACCTTTTTTGTCAACAGCGAATGATTCTGGAGCGAAGGATTCGTTTTCAAATAATCTTCTAGTCCTCTGCAGCTTGTGATTTATTTGAAGAGTTCCTTCCGCTTTAGGAGGTTGTGAATATCTGTTTTGGTAACGGTTCAAAAAAATAAATTAAAATAAATGGATATGTAAAAATGTGCGGATGAGTTTTGCATCTCTGTTATTCTTACATGTACATCTGTGGATCGTCTAACGGTGTAGGTAAAAGAGCTAAAATCACAGCCACAAACAACATGACAGCAGTTCCAATTAATATTCGTAACCTATTATTAAAACTACTGGTTAAATAATTATAATTCAACTTTATAATATGGAATGTAACACCGGATTCTTATTGGGAAAAATCTATTCTATTCTGTATTGATTTTTTTTTTTTTTTTTTTTTTTTGGTTATAAAATCAAATTTGTCTTTCGAGTCTCAAATTTCATTTGAGTTACAATTCTCCATGTGTTGGGAATTATTTTATATATTTTCTCCAGAAATCTTGGTATTAGTTATAAGTATGAACAGTATTTCCATAAATTACTAAGTGAATACTGATTCTCAATTTACGGTTCACTTAAGAAGGAAAACTTAACGTACGACTCGTTTAAATGCATCCCGAGAGCTTTCCTGCAGTTTCCTGCCCATTTAACTGCGTAAACTTTTAATTATTTTTTTTATGTACTTAATTAGTTAATAATGATAAAATCAATACTCTTCCAAGTATTATTATAAATCCATGTACCAGATATCGAAATGATCTGCATTTTTTAAACATTTTGTATACATTTTTCTAATTTCTATTGTTTTGGCATCAGAAAAGGCAGATCTATCATTGTCCCAGAAACAGGTTTAAAACTGTAGAATTTCCTCGTAAATACAAAAAGTTGTCAATCAACTGAGCGTGTGCTAATAAGGTATTAATAAACGAGTGGAATGTCGTATCGGTTATATAACGTCTCACGAGCTACACAATTTCGAATTACTCACATTTCGTCATCAATCTTTTGGATAAGGAGTCATCATTTTTCACCCATTTTTTATACAAAAAAAAAAAATTTAAAATTCATAAAACGTTCATTTTTTCCCAAGAATTAAACAATGCAAACCATTTTGCTACCTTTTGTTACTCGGATTATTTATTGTCATATGGCCCTTTTCGTTTAATTTTTATTTTTTAAATATATCGATTTTCAACATTTTTACCAGGAACTGTAAGTAACCATGAAATGCTGACCAATCGTCATAAGATTTTATTGATTTCTTATACGATACTCTTGAGATTTACCTCTATCAAATAAACGTCTGCTCGCGAGCAATTATTTACATCCTTTAAATGAAAATCTAAGTACATATTGGATCTAGTATTCAATTTCTAGTCCACATTGGCCAAAACCAAAAATAACTTAAAACGTAAAAATAGAATAATGGAAAATAGTTTCTGCGTGCCATTAGTTAAAAAGGAATTTCAAAAAAGAATCATTGGTATCACTTAACTAGATGGTTATTTATAAAACCTGCAATTCAATCTGTTTTTTAAAAAAAAATTTAACAAACTAGCTTTGTAACGATTATAAAAAACAATTGAAAAAATTAAAATTAACCATCGATCGAAATATGGCTTTTTATTTCGAATTCTAAACCGTGTAACAACACAGCCAACTTATTAATATTTCACACTTACATTTCCGAAGTGGACTTGAAAACTTCACTTAGGATTTCGCTCGTCTGGAAGAACCCAGGCAAAAATACTCCACGTTTAGTCCATTAGGAAAACGAAAGAGGGTGTTGTGAATGTGTACACCAGCGAGTAAACTTTGAATAATAAAGTAATTTTGATGACATTAATAGCGCTCAAAACTACAAACAATAAATCAAAGCCACAACCATTCGATCAAACGATCGTCTTAAGTGGTCAAACGATTGTTTGACCACATAATGTCATTAAAATCACTTTATTATTATGATGTACAAACTGCGTGTCGAGATAACCATTTAAGTTCTAGCCACTATATTTTTTTTTGGTCTTTGTTTACACTATAATATTACATACATCGTGGTGATAAAAGTTATTTTTTTTAAATAAACAATAATGAATAATAATAATAATAATAATAAAAGAAAATTAATTATTCATAAGCGAAACCAAATTTCGCCATTAATGGTTGTTTTGAATGGTACTACTTTTCAGCACTAGGCTATAAAAAAAAATCAAGATTTAATGCAATTGGTGCATTTGAACGCATGCCAAAAATGGTACCCATAGGTGCTGTAGACACCACAGCGCGTTCAAAATTGTGTGAATTGAGGAAAACGTAATACATGTCTACGAGAGACAACATCAAACATCTTTGATTTATTCTATAGATTTAATCCGATTGGTTTAAAATTGAACAAATAGTAACTGAAATTCAAAATCGATGCAACTAGAACCAATCAATAACACTATACCTTCGCATAAATAATAAAACATGAAAAAAATAATTAAAAATTAAAACACCTTCGACCCCACGCAAACACAATAACCGATAAATAATGGCAACCGAATTTGACACTTTTGTTGTTTCAAATAATCCACACCTATCTGAATGCATTTGACTCGTAATTAAAAATAAAAATAAAAATAAAAATAATTTATCAGTTTCACAAACTGCACGTCCGAGTCAACTCACTGACTCATAGCGCCCTCTGCTATCAAATTGGCCTTGGGCTTTCGCCAATCCCATTATTTCAGCATGCCATCAATTTTCACTCGCAACAATTCAAAACAACCCGCATAAAAAACACCTCGGAGGAGTCTGTAACGATAAAACGAAACGCGGCGCTTAAACAAAACCGATTGAACGCTCAAGCTCCACTATTGAAGCTCCGAGCGGGTCAATAAACCGATAATTACGTTAAATGTTGCGATTAGCGACGAAAATAAATCGCCTAAATCGCCGTGGAAATAATTAAAACCAGTCGCCATTAACGTCAAGGCCCCAAAAATTCAGCAGCAATATTTAAACTAATTTAGCAAAACCCGATAATCGAGTAAACCAGACACTCGGTTTAATGTCGCACTGGAGAACAGCAACAAACATCGACTCTTCATTTAAGAGGCGCAACAGCATCTTCCTCGCCTAATCAGAGTAAAATAAAGGGTGATCTACCCACCCTCCCTGAACGCGAAATAATCATGTCCCAGAATTTCGTCTGATGCGGGGTGGTGGATATGGAGTTGTAAAGCACTCTATGCTTCGCCAACGAACGCGTTCGAGTGAAGAGGCGTGGTCATGTGAGTAGGCCGTTCGAGGTGAGTAATTTGGTGTCATTGTTTCAAACAAAAATGGGTATTGTTGACAACGGGCAAATTCTAATGAGATCCGGCAAAGGGTTGCTTCCGAGTTCGGCTTTGCCGCATTGCTCGGAAGATGGACACGAGTGCGGGGAAGGGGGCGGACAAACGAGGGGGAAAAAAAGAGTAGTGGGTTCGCAAATAAAACTAAAACACTCCATCAAATTACTTTTCATTTTGATTAGAATAAGGGTTACAGATATCTTAATAATAAAAAATAAAAAAATCAACAAAAGGAAAATCGATGTTTTTAATCTTTTTTTTAAAGAAAACATAAAAACAAACAGGAAATTGGTTGGAGACGCGTAAAATGGGTTTAAACGCTTAATGGTGATTATTTTTTATGATATGGTATTTGATACGGATAATGGAAGCTGATAGAATGTTACACTCGACAAAAAATGTGCGCACAAGATGGTGGAATTTGAGAAATAATTTAAAAAAAAAAATATTTTCTTTGGTAGTAGGTTTAGTTAGCTCGATGAGACGCTGTAAAACGAGATTCCTGCGTGTAATAAAAATTTAGAGCGAGTCCAATCGATAAATTGATATTAAAAATCTCTTGTTAACCGACCGAACGACTCTACTGGAATTTGAAATTCAAAATTCTTCCACATGTCATTAACGGAGATTATTTTTTCCTCCATAATTGTAATCTCAAACGTACCGTTTCATTTCAAGTTTCATTTTCGACGTCCAATGTGGCCCGCTTTGTTATTGCTGACACGGCGGAAATGATGTTTATCACAAAACACGTTGCAGTGGACACGTGATTCCATCTAAAAATAAAAAAAATAAAAAAATAAAAAAAATTACCCAATTATTTTTTCTAAAAAAAAAAAAAAAAAAAAAAAAAAAATATTTGTGGAATTAAAATTTTTGTTTAAAATTACCTCGCGAGTCAATACGAAATCCAATCGTTTAAACTGGCGGTTTGTAATCATCATTCCCGTCATTCCCAATACAAATCAATAACATCTACCATAGTGACCGACTCCTTGCAACCTCCAGCAAAGGGTCGCTGCATACGTCGGCTAATTAATACTTCCAGTTAATTAGATCGTCATGAAATACGAATTTGCCCCTCCATATTTATTCATTCCATCTTAATTACGACAAAAAGATGGCATTGCACACGTGCTAAGAAGCGAGCACAAATTTAAATTTATGCCTCCCATAAACCATCAAATTCCAAACACTTGAAGCAACATTATCTTTTTTCATGCGTATATCTCAATGTCCCACGTGCCAAACTACTCAATCTTGTTTTATCTTTCCTTTTAACTTTTTTTTTTCCCTTGAAAAGTATCGATACTGAAGTAGGTTGATGGAGTAAGAACAAGTGGTAGAAGGTTAGATGTCAATCAATTGTAGAAAATTCCCTAAGGTAAACATTGTTTTGTTCGCTTTTCCTAGTTGTATCGATTTCACAATTCTACATCTTAAAATCCTATTCAGCTTTTTTTTTTTTTTTATTATAAATAGTATGTAGAGAAAACCCCTGAAAATTCACTAAATGCACACGTGATACATCAATCTAGAAACACGAAGCATGAAACACTAACTTCAATATTTTTAAAATGCGTCGGGAACTTTGAAATATTGATCATAAATAATAAACCGATCAAAAACCAAAAGGCTTTGAAGTTGTTTCTCTCTGATATATTTTTTATATTTTTTATTTTTATTTTTTGGTAATGCAACTCCATTTCTACCAATTCGGGAGGCAAATGCACCGGGTGTCAATCTAGTTAATTACCAATTAAGACTGGTTTTCACCCTGCGAAACTGCTGCACATAAGAATACACTAGCCGCATTCCTAAACACTCATTTGACCACTGTTTCTGCAGTTTCGTGTAGCGAGGATTCGTTACTTACTACACGTCTCGAGGGGTTTAGTTTGTTTGGTTTGCGCGTTTCATGCATTTAAAACTTCAGGAAAAAATGTTGTGAATTTAACTTAAATTCTGCACGAAAATAAGTTTGATTTACATATCGTATATATATATATATATATATAAAAAAAAAAAAATCCATTTGTATGTGTGAACGGAAATCGGCTTTCGTGGTGCCCGATTTAGCCGACGAAACCCAATTTCCGTCCAAATGCAGCCTCACAATTTTCAATTTTTCATTTTATTTTATAAACCTAGCTGAATTTCAATCGGATTTCCATTTAAATTCACAGATTATTGTTGAATTAAGTCTCAATTTATACTTATATATATATATATATATATATTTTTATATTAATGAACAACAAATTAGCTTTAAAAATGACATCGGATCAAATTTCTCAGTTATGTGCAATGTGAAGCCGTCATGTGACCCGTCACGTAACCCCACGATGGTAATTTATCATAATAATTGATGAATTAGAGACATTCATTCAATTTCAACAATAACTATCCAATTATTTCGACTTCATCCAAATCTGTGTTTTTGAGTTGGCACATGACCTTTTAAGAACTGCGATCCGAACGCGAACGAAAACAATTAAGTTACATAAAAGACAACGTAACGTAAGCAATTGAAAATTTGCAGGTGAACCGTGACAGAGTAATTAGATTAACACAGCTCAGCTTTAACCATTTGCCCCTCAAAAATGTCAGGTATGACATAAACACGTGTAAATAACAACTTTAACAACTCACCTTTTCACATCTAATGAATTTCAACATCGTTTTCAAGTCGTATCTAACCTATAAATCATTTTCCTAAAAAAATATTATTAATTAAGAGCAACGACATTTTCCCGAGCTAACAACTACATAAACCACAATCATAATCATTTTCCTCCTATTTCAAAAACGAATTTTTATTAAATACAACAAATGTAAAAAATATATATATATATATATACATATACAAAAAAAAAAATCAATCCAAACCTCTCGAACCCGAATTGGTGAAACGTGACAAATATTACAGGTGAGTGAATAATTCAAAGTAGGGTCCCTCTGACACCCAACGAGAAGTAGAGTGCAAATATTGATCTCAGTTGGCATTAAAGACGAACTTAAGGGCCTTGTCTAAATGCTCGCAACTGGGAGTGCGACTCTCATACTTACATTTTCTGCACTTTTCAATTACATTAAAGGGAAAATAAAGCCCCCAAGTGCGTTCAAAACGCGTTTTTCCCGTTGAATTTTTTGTATTTCTCGCCACAATAATGCTTTTATCAAAAATAAACATGAACCTCAGCTACTTTCGTTTCATGCCACGTTTTATATAACTCGCTGTCAGGAGATTCAGCCACATCTTTTTCCTAATTTGTTTCCCTACTGAAGCTACATTACCATTGCAGCCAACAAAGCTCGAGCGGAAATGTAATTACATCCCTGTCTGTACCATATCATAAGAAACCAAATAAAGCAGAAATTCCAAAAGAAAACATTTATTTACTCGTACATTCTGTTTAGTATTGACACGTGTAAAAACGTATAGGGGGATAAAGTAAAAAAAAAAAAAAAATTCGTTTTTTCTCATTTTGTGAAAAAATAACCGAACCAAACCAACTCTCAATTTTTCAGAATCATGTAATTTGAAAACCATTTCCAATTTCAAACAAAATCTGCATTGCTCATGCTCATCTGATTCCTGCCATGTTCTCACTCAACCTCAACCTCAACCTCATCCTCATCCTCATCCTCATCCTGATTCTCATTCTCTCCATTCCACTCGGAGTTGTCTGTTCCGTCCCAATATGGAACGCGTCTTGCCCCGTCCCGTGTCACTGTTCCATCAGCCTGAACCAGAACTTAAAGAAACAACTTCAAACGGCCGACTGCTCTCATCACAACATCTCGTCCGTGCCATCGGTTCCGCCGGATACCGAATCGCTTCTCCTTCGCAACAATCGCATATCGGATTTATCGGACACGATTCCAAACCTCCTCCAACTTCGACAGCTGGACGTTTCCGTCAATAAACTGGCCAATTTGGGGCGTGGGCACATATTCAAGAACCTCACGCTCCTCTTCTCGCTCAATCTTTCCAAGAACAAGTTGAGCGCCATCTACAAAGATATCTTCCGCAGATTGATCAGGATGGAGTACTTCAGCGTGGCGGATAATTTCATCAGTTTCATCGAAAGTTCCGCTTTCAAGTCGATGGGCAAACTCAAGCTTTTGGATTTGTCTTCGAACCAGTTGAACGCGATGTACGTGGAGTGGTTTTCGTCCATGTCTCAGTTGACTGAACTCAATGTAGCCAATAATAGGATCCATCGTGTGAGCGGCGCGCTTCTGACTCCGCTCAAAAAACTGGAGAAACTTTATTTGCAAAGGAATCGCATCGGAGACATCTCCGATGACGCGTTTCTCGGATTATCCCGGCTGCAAATACTCAATTTAGCGGACAATTTGTTGCACACGATTCCATCGCAGAGTTTCCGCTTCCTAGACGCGTTGCAGGTGCTGGACTTGTCGTCTAATCAATTCGACAGGATTAAAAGCGAAGATTTATGTGATCTCAACGTCGAAGAGTTAAATGTCAACCAGTTGCATCGTATGATATTCGTCGATGAAAATGGCATTTGTAATTTGACAAATCTAGTCACTTTGCAGATGCACAACAATGAAAACTTGATGTTCATGCATCCCAAAAGTATCAACGATGTGCCAAAACTAAAAGATATATATTTGCACAACAATAATTTACAGGTAAAACTTTTGTAATCAACAATTCCTTTTGTACTTTTGTACTTTTTCGGTGATATTAGCATTGGCTCGATCTCGTGCGAGTGGTGCGATTAGGGCGTGGGGTTCACCGTGTTAATATACTATGACCACACTGTCAAAGTCAAAAGACCGTGCAAATGCTCGTGTTACTCAATCTTAATTGTTTTTACGTGCCCTGAAACCCTGATCAACAGTATCGTTGACAGGGCATAGCATCGAGGCAGTCTGCCTGGCGGTCGGTGTACGACATGTAACGTGTCACATAGTACGTGAATTTAGTGTTTGTTTGCCTCAAAGCGCCTCAGCGCGAGATCTAGTCTGTCGACGGCCCTGATGATGAGCAAACTTGAACAATATTAACCGATCGATAGAAATCTTATACCGTATTGTTCCACGTTATTTGAATACAGAGATTTTGATAACGAATTCATTCGAGAAATGATTTCAATGCTTTAAATTTTAGTCAAAAATTAAATTCCCCATTCCATTTATTTTTTAATTTGGCAAATGATTAAAGAAGTTTGTCCGCAAGCATCGACGAGGTTTTTAGATTGCTGTCCTGTGTTTCCGATAAAAACGATCCGTATACCGATAATATCTAAAAACTTTGGTCAATGTTGTGAACAAATTCCTTCGTTTCAGTATAAAACTAGCATTCCCTGAGGAATAGCCCACAGAATACAATTGTACTATACATAAGTGACGTTCAAATTGTTAAAGTAAATTCTACTTAACTGTATTAAGTGTCTAACTTCGTTTTCACTTCAGAATATGACATTTTTTACGTCATACTTTGCTTAAGTTAGTTTACTTATTTGGGTTAACTTTAAGCAAGGGGTTGTGTCACTTATTTTCCTTAACTTAAGTTAAGTATCGTTGGAGCAATTTACCATGCTCAGTTGAACTATCACACTGATCTCAGCTGCTGTTAGTAAACATTTTTGGTGCGATGTGAGGTGCAGAACTAGTGCTAATAGTACGAAATGAAAAATACCGTTACATGGTACCATTACATAGTACATGACATCATTGCATGGCACATATTATAAACAAAAAATAGCATGATTTGTGTACATTGTACTGGGCACCAAAGGAAAAGTAGTGCAGTTCTGGCACATTGTACCAAGTATCAAATAAAAATTACCATGGTTCTGGTACATTTACTATGTACCAAAAGTAGTGGTATTCTGGTACATTGTACCGGGTAGCAAACAGAAAGCAGTGCAGTTCATTACATTGTACTGGGTACCAAATGGAAAGTAATGCAGTTCCAATACACTGTACTGGGTACCAAATAGAAACTAATGCAGTTCCAATACATTGTACTGGGTACCAAATGGAAAATAATGCTGCGCCAGCACATTGTACTGGGCACCAAATAAAAAATAACGCTTTTCTGATATATTGTACTGGGTACATAATGGAAAGTAATGCTGCTTCAACACATTGTACTGGGTACCAAATGGAAAGTAGTGTGATTCTGGCACATTGTACCGGGTACCTGATAAAAATGACTGTGGTTTTTGATACATTGTACCGGATACCAAATGAAAAGCAGCATGGCTCCAGCATATTGTACCGGGCACCAATGAAATGCCCCAATGTACCAATTCATGGTCCAAAAATAAAGTACTGTGATGCTGTTACATGGTACTAAGTATTAACCAAAAACACCATAGTACCAATATTTTGTGTATCGGCCGAACATTAGTAATAACATGCGAGTCAAAGATACCTTAATTCATAGCAATAACATTATTTCATTTAAAAGCATTCAATCATTTATTTCACTTATTACTCTTAATTTTATTCATTTAAGCAAACTTTAAGTTTTAGCTTAACCAATTTGAACGCCACTACAGTTTACTCTAGTGACAAAAACGTCATTTTTTAAGTCATACTTAACTTATAAAAGTGAGCCCATTTATTTTACTTAGCTTTAGCATAGAGTTGGATAATTTATTTTCCATTAACGTGTCTTTAGAAAAAGTTAGGATCCGATACACGCAAGCTTTCTTGAATAGTCATTCAGATCTCAGCTTCATACAAGCGTGCGCAGTAGTAATAATAAGTAATTTATTTATCTTATTTTTAGACATATTGGTTAAAATAAATCTGCTTAAATGTTTTAAGTTGATAACCTCGTTTTCACTTCAGGATAGGACTTTTTTACGTCATATTTTACTTAAGTTAGTCCATTTATTTGGCTTACTTTTAAGCAGGGGTTTGTGTCACTTATTTCCCTTAACTTACCAAATTAGTTAATCAATTATTTAATCAATTAGGTACACTAAATCAGATAAAAATAATCAAAGCCCAACCTGTTGTTCTCATCCGTTTCTCATTCACAAGCCTTGTAAACAAATGTGTTCTCAAACTTTTTAATTCCATTTAATTCCATTAAATGGAAATAAATTCTTTTTATAGGCATTTCCTCAATCCATAGCACGTTCCCTCCCAGTGGGTGTAGCTGTGTCTTTGTTTGGAAATCCCTTCCGCTGTGACTGTAATATCCGGTGGTTAAAGCAAGAACTATCTTCAAATAATTCTAAAGTGCTATTCACTGAACTATCTCACCTGAAATGTGCTCATCCACCAAAACTGACGGGAAAAGTAATTCGTGACTTAGACCTGAAAAAAATTCCTAAGGTGACTTAAGTTAAGAAATTGTTCAAAAAAAAAAAAAAAAAAAAATTTAAGACGGGTTCAAAACCAATTTCCGGTCGGCACAAAGACAGATATAAAATTTCATTAAAATCATCCAAAATACAAAAAAAAATTTAAATGTTTTTTTTTTTTTTTGACAATTCCTTTACTGAACACACTTGAAAAATCAATTGATAGGGGTTTTAACGGGGTATTAACTCTCTTTGTTACACCCATCCAAAAGGATTGCGAGCCAACAGCTCTGTCGCCTCACAATGGAACCGTGGACCGGAAACTGGGTGAAAGATTCAGTTTCGATTGTCGCGGAATTGGCATTCCAGCACCGTCATTGTCGTGGATTCTACCAGGAGGGCAATGGTTGAATCGATCGTCAAACTCGATTCGATATCAATTAAAACCAGAGGGAACGTTGACGTTTCTCCACCTCAAAGAAGAGGATGCAGGTGTTTATTCGTGCGCAGCCGTTAATCCTCTGGGCCGTAGCCGGATAAGTGTCGGACTGCGTGTGCTGCGTGTGGACATCAATTTGTTTCCGATCGGTGTCGCATCGACTTTCGTTGCGCTGGTATGGAATGGAACGGCTCGCAGTGCACTGCCCAATTACACGCTCATGTACAAAGCCGAGCAGGTAAACCAATTTTACATTTCATATTTTATTCGACGATTCGTACGCAGTAATTGACTAAAATTTCTCTTATTCTCAAGATTCCATGCGCAATTAAAACCTACGGCACTTTTTTTCAAACTCCTTATCATTAGTTTAATGAGTTAAAGTTTTAAAGTTTAATTGAGTGGATGTCGAGATATTGCAAAGAATAAGAAACCACCTCGAAGCTACGCGAAACTCAAACTCGCATTTCTTCTTTCCAAGACCCTTAGCAATAAGTTAGAGTTCCGGATGGAATTTCAGAGTATATTTTTGAATTGTTTAAACAATGTAAATTATGGGATGGGCTAGGCCAACCATTCGTCATGGTTGTTTGCGATTGGGATAGTAAAGTACATGTAATATCATAAATACGTGTGTAATATGCGCCCATCCTTATCTCTTTCCATGCCAACGCCAAACCTGAAGCGAAACTAACATTTGCCGTTTAGCTTATCAGTGCTACACTTTTCTTTTTTTTTAAAAAAACCTAACTGACAACTCTTGCCCATTAATCTCGTCAATTTGTGTTTGTGCGGTTGCACCGCACACGTTTCTCGCTTTCGGCAAGAAGCGTCAACATAAATAAATTATTTTTTTCATTTGCAGGAAGATAAAGAGAGCATCCGCTACCTGAGCGTGAGTCCGCTTCCGAAATCGTACACAATCCGTGACTTGCAGCCAGAGACGACTTATGAATTCTGCATCGCGTTTAAGGATCCAGAAGGTTTTTATGTTCGGTTGTCTTGTACGTCTGTCCGTACTCAAGATGCGGAATATATGACGCAAGGTATTCAAAGGACAAGTAATGTAGCGGTGGCCATCGTTCTGGGAATTATTGCCGCCATGTTGATGGTTATTTGTATGGTTACAACGGCTGCGAGAAGTTATCGCCACGGTGACTACGAAAACGCTGACAAACCGCCGTTAGTCAATTCGATGTCGCAAATACCGTTAGACAATCTGTACAGTCCACTCATGTCCAACATTGGTTCGTAAGTCAGTTGGATATCACTACATCAGCGATCTTGCAACAAACCGCCACCATTGAACGAAAAAATTTAAAAAATTATTAAATCGGTGAAATTACGTCATATAATATGACATTTTTGCAGAAATGTGTATAGTCAGTGATGGTCGTGGGTTCTTCCGTTCTTCTATAATTGCTTCTACAATGCAAATTTACATCATTTGCCTTTAGGTTTAAATTGTACATATTAAATAAAACATGTTCCATAATGTAGCTGTACGATAGAATAAATAAACTGTAAACTGATGTAATGATAAGCTTTAGGAGATGACAAATTGTATATCAAAATTATCGATTCCATCTCATTGAAACATATTAACTTCAAATTGCTCAAAACTATGACTCCTAGTACAAATTAGGACGAATTAAATAGATTTCAGACATTCAGGGCGAGCGCCATTGTAGCCATTTCAATAATAACAATAAAATACATTTTCTAGAATTTTATTTACCAAATTTTTTATTTTTCAGTATAGAATACACTTGCAACTTAAAACTTATATATTTAGGATATGAGCAGATTCATGACATGCAAAATCAATTTTTTTGTGCTTTCAGAAATTCAACCATCTTCGGATTAAAAAATAAAAAAGAATGTGGGGAAAAACAATTAATTTACACACTTTTCTTGTACAATCATTTAAAATTTATTTCTACTTCTTTTTTTATATCGACGGATAGAAGAAGTCGGGAAAGAACAAATCGAAATGTGCATCGGTTAAATTGATTGGACGCCTAGTCTCTGGAAGCTGACTCTGTAGACGTTGCCATCTTTGCGGCGGCCAAACTATGTACGACGCTTTAGCATTGACCATGCCGATCGCTACCTGCATTCACAGCGTAGATTTAGCATAACTTTTACTTCATTTTACGCCGAAAATATTTAAAAATAAAACCCAAACCGTAATTATTTAAATTTATTTAAATTTTGACTCGAGACTAAACATCGCTTTAGCGTATGTAGTGCATTAAACCTCCGAGTTTTCATCTTTTAGCAGCTGCATGATTTACCCAGCATTAACGAGTCCGGTTTCAATTATACGCAACTTGATTGACTCTAATTACAACTACACAGAACCGAACCGCTCAGTAGAGATTAGAAAACGAGACAAAACTTACTGGTCCAAAACTGTTGCTGTCCATGCTGTGGCCATGGTGATCACCTTCAACCCAACAGTGACCTTCCGGTATACGAACAAATTTATCTTTGTAGCCCAAAGTCCTTAAAAAAAATGTAAAAAAAAAAAAAAAAAAAATTTATTAAAAAAAAGCAACCGTGATTTTATATTTTAATACCAACGATTTTTTAAAAAAAAAATGGAAGATGAAAAATTTCATTGCGCGTGCGCAAAAGATCATGCCATGTCGTTTGAGCAAATAAACGATGATTCTATGCACAGGCCCAGGGACGCAATTGGGCAAATTAAAAAAATTGATTAAAATTAAACGGTTTTAAGATTTAACGTTAAATAATGTTTTAGATTTATATTTCATTTATATTTTTTTGTGCTGAAAGGGATCCTCAAACTCAACGACTCGCCGGACACACCAAATCATATTTGTGTTCGTTCGGTAATTCGATATTGAGTGTTTAAAAAAACCGCAAAATCCCCGTTGTAAAACTCAATTAAGCAAACTCATTCGCTTATAAAAATTATAATTTACAACTAGCTGGTTGTAATTAACAGACCTCTCTAGGCTATGCATCATCAAATTCTCCGTATTGCTAAACCTCTAATTAACTAAATAAATCGATTTCTGATTGTGAATGCACTAACTCGTTGAACAACAACATATTTTTCTTCAGCTCCACTACCCCGGGTCTTTTATCGAATTTCGTGTTTACATTACCTGCGCACTACTAGCCTACTCAATTTTTCGCAACAATATACCGAATTTTGGAAAAAAGTGTAAAAATACTTGTTTTTCAAATGAATAATAATAAAAAAATGATAAAACCTAATGAATAAATTAAAAGCAAGAAGAAAGTGCGTTTCGAATCAAAAACCTGCAGCTGAAACGACTGACATATTTCTAGCCGTCTCAATCGCATGTACAATTGGTGCTTGCCCCTCCTTTTGTGCTCTTGCGATTGGGGTCCTGCTGTGTGCTTGGCTTCGGGCCAATAACAAATATGGCGGAAGAGGATCAGATACTGACTAAAGGTGAGGAAGAAAACTTTCTTCCATTAAAAACAAAGACGCAATCGCACAAAAGGAATGGGTGTCTTTCATTAAATGAATCGCAAAACACTAGCAAACATAGATCCACCGTGCAGGGGTGGAAAGAGAATAATGAAAAAAAAATAAAAAATACAAGCGGAAGAATAAAATAAAAGAAATGAAAAGGGAAGAAGCAAGCAAGAATACTTGACATCTGACAAAAAATCGATAAGGACTACATTTTCCCCTTCCAGTTAAACGGATTTGATGAATTTTTTTTTCTTTTTTGTTATTACAAAATGCAGGTGAATAGAGGCAAAACTAAGACGCAAATGAGGTGTTTGAATAAATTCAAGCGTCGTAATGAATCACATTTTGTGATAAATGCGGGGCGGCATCTTTAATCCAACGTTGCCTAAACTCCCTAATCTCGTGAAGGATGCGATCGAAGAGCACAAAATGTGTTACTTCTCTATCTGTTCACCAGAGCGTTTGAGGCATTTTTTTCCCAACTGATCGTAATTTAGAGAAGAATTTTGTTGAGTCACGACTTAAATGTTTTGCCCTTGTGTTCAGAAATTGGTTTAGAAATTTATTATTTCGCTTATATTTATCAACTATTTTATTTAAATTACTTTACTGTATCTCCTTCTAAGCCGATAATTCGTTTGATGATTTTTTGATCCGGATCCTTCGGTGAACTGTAAAATTAAAATAAAAAAATAATAATGTTTAGTTTTTTTTTTGTTTTTTTTTTTTAAATATCGAAAATTTTTATTCAAAATGGCAGCGCCATCAAATGAAATGTTGGCAACGGTACTAAGCAATATCGTTAAATTTCTTCAATTTCCTGGCACCGCTTTAAGCTTGGCATTTGGCCACTTGTATTCGTTTCATATTTTCAAGTGGGACAATCAAAACATTAAGCAAATTTAAAATGGCATCTTTGGCTTAAAGAAGCTCTCGTTGCTATGGCAACTCATCGTTAGAAACCAGCAGCTACTAAAGCTCAAATAAAATGCCAGGCGCCAACCGTAAAATTTAAAGCGACCTATTTTAAAAACATACAGGAGCTTGGACTGTTCTATCCGAGACACGTGGCGCCATCCAGCATGCAATTCTACATAGTATATACTTATTGTTTTTTTTTTTTTTAGAGTAAGTTTTAGTTGGATGGTCGTGATTTAACGGCTAATTAGGCAACAAAAAATGGCATTTTTGAGATGATCATAATATCATATTTTGCACCTTCGGTTGAATTTTGCATCAAAATTGCACTTTTGAAAATAATAAATGATTTTTGCATAAAAATATGCGTTTAATTGTTTGAAAAATTAATTTTTCTAAAATGTTAGTCAAAAAAGCTAAGATTTTGCTGCCAAAAAAGTGCATAATTGCATTTAAAAATGCATGTTTTTCGAGTAAAGAAGAGCCACACGTAATGGAACCTCGTTTACATTGCAAATGAAATTAAGAAGATAAGTGCACTTACAAAAGTGAGACCACATCTCCACGTGATATGTCAAAATTCCTAATTGACCACCTATTTAACAGAACATAATCGGTTGATTTGAAATCAGGATTCAGACTTGGCTGCAAGTTATTAAGATGTATGTGAATGAAAAAGGCATTTCTGATGTAGAAATGTGTGTACCTGCATTGAAATTCCTTCTACTTTAGCGACGTAACCGACCATATCAATAAATGTAACGAAAATGGGTATTCCAAACGCGACATTTCTAAGTATTACCTTAAGATTCTTCTGAATATTAGCAAATTTAAATAAAAATTCTGGATTTATCATGACGATGCTGCAAACAAAAACAGTGAATATACATATTTTTATTAATCCTGGATCGTTAAATACATACAAAAATCCCCCTATTGATTCGTTGATCGATTTGGTCTCACCGTGTATAATGTCAAATTAACATTTTCGAAATAAAGTTCCGAATAGTTATCGTTTCATACTATGCCCGACATTTTATTGTTTCGGCTAGCGGGAAGAATCCCGGATAATCGCTCCACTACTCCACTAGCGACATCTAGCTGAAACGAGCGAAAACATTTACGAACTCAAAGAGACTAACCCTAAGTGGCGCGAATGAATTAAACAAGTCACAGCCTTGTCATTCTCACAACAACACAATTTTATTTTATAAATAAAATAGGCCAAAGATATGCAATATCCTGCTAAGTCAACAAGTTCTACAACAAATTATCATACATTTTATGCGGAATTTCCAGCCTGAGAAAAATTCAGGCATAATCAATGTAAAGATCTTCCACAAAAGATAAAGGAAATCTCGGTTACTAAGTGATTGAATATGTTGAGGTATCTTTTCGTATTCGAAATTAAAAATTTGACAAAACAGTTGAGCCGAGAGAACTTCCAAACGATAAATAAATCAAACAACTTTAAATAATCAAAATCATTTCGAAAGAGCAAGAAAAGGAAATGTTAAATAAGTGCTTGTTCGATGCACACTTTCATCCACTTCAACCGCAAAATTTCCAAAATATAAAAGATATTTTCAGCAATTTATTATCCCAATTTTTAATATTTACAAAGGCAGGCGGGCAGGCAAACGGAGCATTAAAATTGATATTTCTTTTAATTCAAAAACCCGCCAGAAAAGAAAAAAAAACATTAACAAAAACCAATCACACAAAAAAATTCATGACCGAATTTTGTCAACCTAGTATTTGTCTCAAAAAACAAATGAGGAAAAAAATCCCACAAAGATGAAGTAAATGTAGTAACAGCAGTATAACGTTTTTTTTTTGTATTATTTTCTTCCAAAAAATTAGTCTCGAGTAAAAATTACGTCACAGTTGTTGCATGTGGGCGGAAATAAGACGAATATCTCTTCGAATCCAAGCATGGAACCGTATTTATTTTGTGATTGATTAAATCGTATCCATTGCTAAATCCTCATCGCTACTATGATCGCCGTTGTCTTGCATTCCTGATGTTCCAACAGCGGCCGGAATGTCTCGTGTGTGTATCGGTGGATTAATCGAATTTTCATTATTGTCACGTCGAATGTAGAACAAAACGTAAGCAGCTTTTGACTATAATAAAATAAATTAATCACAAAAAAACCCACCAAAAATCAATATATAAAACAAACAAATAAAATTACCACAACTGTATCCTCGCTTGCAGCGCTCACACTATTGTCATCGAAATTGTACCAGTGATTATCATCTTTACTTTTTGCATAGGCTGTATCTATAAAAAATAATTAAAATTAAAATATTTATAACATTATATACATTATATATCGTTTGCTTACAATGCCCACCGCCTAGACAACCGTAATGATTGGAAACAGCTATCAGATCGTACGCTGCAGCACCATGTTGCGCGTTAATTATATATTTTGCCATATTTAAATTCCTGAACGGAAACTCAACTAGAGCATCGATTTTATCTCTCGAGTATCTACTATACGAAAACCGTTTGAAACAAAGTATGAGAATTTTGGGTAGAGACCACAAATCAAATTTTTTCGTAGCCTGTTGATGTTTTTTGCACGAAGGACAATACCTAAAACAAAACAAAAAAAAATTAAAATTTTTAAAAACTCATTAAAATTTCGCAAAACGTACCAAGAATCCTCAGCACTTAGTTTCTCAGTTGCCGTAAATAATTCAAGACACTCGCCCAATTGGATAACTTGTTTTTTGGACGGAGGTCTTGTTTTCACGCTTTCATGTTGCTCCAGCGCCTACACAAATAAACAGATTGCTCGTTAAACCCATACAAAACAGATAAAAAAAATCCAAAAATAACCTCAGCTAGTTTATCGTCGTAAAATTTTTCCTTCGCTTTCGGATGCCACTCGATAGCCACGAAAGACCGATCTAAAAAAATTAAACAAATCAGTCTAAATTTAAGAAACGTTTAAAACCGTTGCTTCTCACTGTTGAATTTAATAGGCCTTCCGTCGACTTTGATTTTATCTACTGTGGTATTTCCATATAAATTTACAAACTGCATTGAAAACAGATAATTTCCTTCGGGTGTAAAATTGTCCTCTTGCATATCACTCGATCCATAGTCGGGAGTTTTCGCCGAAACATCGTCTCGAGATTCGGTTTCTTCGTTGGCAACGTCACTATCATCGTAGTCATCTTCACCATTTGTCATTTCAACTTCTAAAAAAAATTAAAAGTAAAAACAAAAACAATTTTTAATCAAAAAATAAAATTTCTAATGCTCCACCAACCTCCTCCGTTCATCGACACTTTGTTTTCATCATCATTATTATCGTTGATCCACCAATCATCCTTCGGATCTGGGAGGTGGACATATCGGGCCATTCGTTCCAATATCAATCGATAAAGTGAATCATACGTGGTGTCATTTCGAGGTACCGCGACCAGCAACGGCTGACCAAACAACTGTGACGAAGTCGCGTAACCAGCACAGCCAGGCCTTGTTCTAAAAAAAAAAAAAAGAAGATTCCATCAATACAAATCGGGAACGACCCAAAATACAACATACTTCCGTTCCTTCAAATATACTGGCAAGATTAAAGTGTCGGGATCTTCGTTTGTTACGGAGACCGGTGTTTCATAACTAAGACGTAAAAAATAAATAAACAAAAATAAATCCAAATCCACAATTCCAAACCTTATTATCACTTCTAAATGGCTTACAACTTATCGAAAATCGAAGTTGCCTTTTCAAATAAATCAATTACAACTTAAATTTAATAAAAATAAAATAAAATAAAATGCCATTATCAGTGATAACTAAACGGTACAAAAAAACCAATTACATAAATATATCGTCTCTATCTTGAATATTATTGAGCATATCCTCATGAAGGATGATACGATGTAACCGATGATTGTACACATCAGTTACCATCATTCTGTCAGTTTCAATACTTGTATATCTACTAAGCGCTTTACACAGGTCTTCAACCGTTCCTTGCTTGGGAACCGTGAGTTTATACTGTAAACAAACATCATCATTACGCACGAATACAATTTTAATGATGAAATATAACCTGTATGCATTTTTTTAGCGAATCCAATGGAATAAGAAACACTTCCATCTGTCGCTCCTTCCTAATCGGCATGGGAAGTGTTAAATAACAAAATGGATCAAAAGTGACCGACACTTTTGAGCATTCGGGGCACACCAAAGTCGATTTCAGTAGTCCGTGAAATATATCTACAATTACTGAATCATTTCTCTGGCGGTAATTTTCCCACGCTTCGGACGAAACTTCTTCGTCGGGACGCCCCTCGGCATCCTTTTGTTCAATGTACGGCTTTTTCTTGATGCGGTTTAAATCTTCGTGTAATCCGTCCAAAAGAAACGCCATCAGTTCTTGAGAATCTTGCTGTTGGTACCCCGAAAACTGTGGCGCAAAACGACCGACTTGCATCTGGCAATAAATGTCAAAAATCAATCGAATGCTTTTAATTTTAACTAAATACTTTAAATACTTTAAAGTTTCTTGGCACTGTGTAAGAGTATCGGCCTGACCACATAATTTTTATAAGTTCGCCGAAAGCTTTGGCAATTTCCCCTTTCATCCCGAGTGGGTTTTCTGTGTTCAACTCGTCCCAGTAACGATCTTCCAGAAAGTAGTTAGTCAACGGTGGACAGTTACTCATACACTAAAAAAAAAATTTAAAAATAATTAATAATTAAATAGTTGAAAAGTAATAAATGACCTAAACCTGTATTGCTGAGTTCATGAAGCATGTGTTACCCATATTGGTAAGGCCACATAAACCTGGTTGTGCTGTACCAGCCGTACCTTCGTTGTACATCGAACTGTATCCACTGCTGCTGCTGCTATAACCACTCATAGACCCATATCGAGTAGACCTAAAAGTAAACAAAAACAAATTTCAATTTAAAAAAAAAATAAAATAAAACTAAATAAATAAAACAAATACAAAATAAATAAAAACAAATACATAATAAAAAATAAATAAATAAATAAAAAAAATATTTTAAAAAATATTTTAAAAAACGTTAAATAAAGAAAAAAAGAAAGAGAAAAAGAGAAATACACAAATAAATAAATACATAAATAAATAAATAAATAAATACATAAATAAATAAATAAATAAATAATTAAATAAAACTATCAAATTTTAGCCAACAACTTTTAATTTAAAAAGAATGAAGACAAAAAGTGTTTCCTATTTCAAAAGAATGTAAGACTTACATTCCATTTCTAGGAAAGCCGTAGTTGCGAGAAGTACTTGCATAGTCCATCGAACTACACACGTGCAAGAGGAAAATGGCAAGAAGCGCGAGCAAAAACACAACGAATCATCAGAGAGGCAAAAAGAAACCCTAACGCAACAAACTTACATAGTGCTATTCGAAGATGAGTTGTACTGTTTTCCGTTCCCACTGGCCATGGTGGAATTACCGTATCCGGCAGAATTGTAACTCACAGAACTAGAACTAAAAATAAAACAATTATAATTTTTAAATGCGTGACAGCGAATTGAAATCACCACTTGAGTTGGCGCGACCAGGTGCCATCTTCATTTTTCACTTCGATCACCAGCACCTGTCCTTGATATAACCCTGCATCTTGCACAGTTGCATCTTTTTTACTAAGATGTTCGTACGTCGAACTCGTGTAACGGTTCCATAGTCGAGTCTCTTTATCTGTCGGTATGTTGAACAATTTTCTCATCTCTTGCTCAATGTGCTCTAAAAATATAAGTTTTTTTTTTTTTAAACATTATTAAAACATTTAAATAGGTCGTGTGGATGATTCCTCACCAATAGTATCTACTTTACTAAATTTCCTCGATATACAAGTGTCTAAATTATTATTTTGGCATAGCTTAAATTCCATTAAATAAACTTCCACCTAGGGTAACGAATAAATTAACATAATCACACGTGTGAACACAAACTCATCAAATATTTACACACTTTGCAATGCTTAACAAACATTCCATATTCGACAACAATTCTGGGTATCGGTTCTTGGCCTTCCACCAATCCGTACCACGAGACCAATAAATTCCACACTTCGTCAGGCAAAAGGACATAATCTAATTCGTCGATTAAATGATCACGTATTTCCGCACCTTCTTCAGAACAGACATCTGCAAAAATAAAAAAATATAAAATCAATTCCAACTTGATAATTCCGTTAACAAATTCACCTTTAAACAACGGGTTGTTGTCAATTGGGCCAGGATGGATTCCTTGTTCTCCTACAATGTTCCTGTCCCAAAAATCCGCTCCGACATATTTTTTCCACTGCTTGATCCATCGATTATCAATTAAGTACCTGTATACACGAAATCAAACGGGCAGTTTTAAGAAAATGACATAAATAGCTCGCAAGCTCGCTTCCTTAAGTCAGCATTTAACTATTAAAAGTCAATATGTTATTACGCAAGGCTCGTAGTAACTAAATATAATTCCAGTGACCTCTAAGTGGTAGTTTAATCGTTACAAATAGCAATCCGAGGGAAGCCGACAACGGCAATTAGTAGCATGTTCAGAAAGACTGCAAGTGAAATTGCTCGTAACACTATTCTAATCTGCTGCTAGTTAGCATTTGGGTAATCACAACAGTTAACGCTGCTTTCGTATTTACCAAACATCTCCTTTCTTAAGCGGTTTCTTCATTAAATTTGCAATTTCATTCTTTTGATACTCCCAATCAGGAGGACTCGGCCCGCCTTCCGCCATTTTTGACCGAAAAAGAACAAGGCCACCGGAAGACGTCATTCTTCGGCATTTCCGTTGGATTAAAAAGATAACTTTATTTGTCAAAATAAACTCATTATTTTTATAAACAAATTTGTGCGATTATTTAATTGACTAGCAATTCTTGTTGCTTCGTACATATATTTTTTTTTTAATAGTCAACACTAGCGTTATCTCGCGTCAATTTATATAAGTTTTTTAAAAGTACAATTTTGATTTAGTATTTAATTAATTGATTTGTCATTTCTACAATTATAAAATCTGGTTATTAATTTTAATGTGCAAGATCTTTTGGGATTGTTTACAAATAAACGGCGTATTAACATTGTGACGTTACTTAAGCACGGTACTGCTTTTGTGGTGATGGCCGCTGTCGAGTTGGTTTGAAAGGTTTACGTCTTACTTCCTTATTAGATGTTAATCGTACGATTCGAGTTATGCTTTTAACTTTCAATTCGATTCGACCATTGTAAGCGATGCAAGGCTTTGGCGAAAGCAACGTTAGGGAGACCAAAGCCGCTTTTTGGAAGAAAAATAACAAAAATGTCCCCGGAAGGTAATAAAACAAAACATAAACACAAGATTAAAAAGTATCTGAGGATTGCAAACAACTAACAAATCTGTTTGACAGCATTAAACCAGTTTACGGGGCTATGCATCCACCACTAACAGAATGTCCGAGGTAATATTTATTTTTGTTTTCACCGATTTCAAACGTATATTTACATTTCTTCCCATTCATTTACAGGGCGAGCCCTAAAAGAGATATTCGACACAAGAGAAATAACTCCGCCAGTTCTTTTCAAGATTTTAAAGAGCGCACAGAAGATGCGTGGGATACGGGTGACGATGAGTTTTGGACCGTCTCAGGTACAAACATCGTTTATCAAGCATTCAATTATATTTAAACTATTTATGTCTGTTTTTTTTTTAGATGTAAAAATCTCTCCTCGAGTTGTCCAATCAACTGCCCTCACGGTCATCACGAACCACAGCCAAGGAACGAAAACCTTAAGTGACCCGAGTAAAGCGAGCCCTCCACGGTTTGAAACCACTGAGGAAAGCAGAGCTGAAGCGCTACAGAGATTAGCTTCTCAGAAAGAACCTTCGTCACCTGTACACAAGAACCAAATCTCTTCGAACGTTCCAGGAGGTTTAGGCCATGGGCCTGGAATAGGAATTAGGCAGACTCCTCTTAGATCACGTTCGACTCCTGTACGCCGAATACAAAGTGACTCGAGGAGTGACTTTGAAAAAAGCCGACTTGAAAAGTTTCTTGCTTTACTCAAAGCTTCGAACACGAACTTAAGTAATCAAAACACTTTCTAAAATAAAATTAATTTTAATTTTAATATTTTCTTTTTATATTTATAGATGAATTAAGATCTTTGAGTTGGTCTGGAATTCCTGCCCCGGTTCGTGGAGTTACGTGGAGGCTTTTAAATGTATTAGGGTGTTATTGTTTGCTTATTCTAGATATTTAATGAAATGTTTATGTACTTTCAGGGTTATTTGCCTCCGAATCGAGACAGGCGAGAAGCTGCGTTGTTACGCAAACGAAATGAATATTTCAGCCTTGTAAAACACTATTTTGAAACACGGCACGAGGATATTCATGAAGATACGTATAGACAGGTAACTTATATTTTTAAAAATTATAATTATTTATGTAAAAAATTAAATTTTTTAAATTCAAGATTCATATTGATATACCAAGAATGAGTCCACTAATTCCGCTCTTCCAACAAGAAGTTGTCCAAAAGGTACGAAATTAAATTAGGTAAAATGGAAATCACAACGTTGTTACTGTAGATATTTGAAAGAATACTCTACATATGGGCAATCCGTCACCCGGCAAGCGGTTATGTTCAAGGAATAAATGACCTTGTGACACCTTTTTTTGTTGTATTTTTAAAAGAATTTCTCGACGATGGTAATTAAAATGAAAAAATTTATTTTTGATTGGAAAACGAGGATAACACTGACTGTTGCTCTCTTCTATTTGTAGATGAAGTTCTAGAACAATTTGACCTTTCACAATTGCCTCAGGAATCTCGGGATCAAATAGAATCGGATTGCTTTTGGAGCGTGTCGCACCTGTTGGATGGAATTCAAGATAATTATACATTTGCCCAACCGGGAATTCAATCCAAGATTAACCAGCTCAGAGAACTTACTCAAAGGATTAATGGTAGATTTAACTTTGGACTAAACGTCAATGGTATACCGTTAAGTGTATTTGTTTTCTCCCAACAGCGCCGCTCCACGAACACCTTACAAAACATACCATTGAGTATCTCCAGTTTTCTTTTCGATGGATGAATAACTTGTTAATGCGAGAACTCCCTTTACGGTGTACCATCCGTTTATGGGACACTTATCTCGTAAGATATCAGTTTATACACTAAATCATTTACTTAACTAATCATTTTAAATTATTTTTTAGTCTGAACCGGATGGTTTCTGTAAATTTCATCTGTATGTTTGTGCCGCATTTCTTAATTGTTGGTCCAAGGATTTGTTAAGACAAGTTGAATTTCAAGTGAGTTAATGGCAATTACAAGTAATTTTTTAATTGTGTTTTTTTTTTTTTTTTTTTTTTTTTTAAATTTGATTTTTTTCTTTTTAGGGATTAATGCTAAATCTTCAGAATTTTGACACGCGCAATTGGGGTGACGACGAGATCAAAATAATGGTGGCTGAAGCTTTTAGATTAAAATTTATGTTCGCTGATGCTCCGAACCATCTTCAATCGAATTAACACCACCAAAATAATTGATAATTTGCTCACAAAATGATAATTTATGAAGTAATAGTTTTATAATAAAAAAAAGAAAGGTTATCTTTTTCTTTTTTTTGTTGAAATTTAAAACATAAATAAAATGGAAGTAAATAAATGGTCATATTTTTAAAAAAAATAAATAAACATCTGCAGGTCAGAATTGTTGAAAACAAAAAAAAAAGGTCTTCTTCCTTCATTGGAGGTTTTACATTTGATGCAATTTGATAAACAAACTTAATAAATGTTCACGGGAGTTATTTTTGTATTACACTTCGGTTGAATTTGCTTGTGACTTTCGAGTAAAAGAAATAACATTGAGCTTATATAAATGAATCGAATTTACTGAAACAATTGTTGTATACTGTATATCTGTTTTCATTAGATTTATCTTAATAAAACGGTGAAGTGTTTAAATTTTCACTTTTAAAACTAAGGAAATATATGTTGAGAATCATCAATCACCCAATCAAACGTACCAATAATGTGTCCCGTGACATTTACGTCACGTGACATATTGGGGGTTTATAAACCCCCCACTATTTTGAATAAAACAGTTCTTGTAAATAGTAACAAGTGTCTCATCTCTCCAACCATCGATCGGGATTGACATTAAAAGTTGGCAGTAATAAATTGGCGGTATTGCATTGGCGGTAAAATTGCTTTGGCGGAAAAGAATTGGTGGTAGAGGTTTGGCGGTTCTGGCGGTAAAAAATTGCTGGTAGTGTTGTGGTATCCCCTATCCATATTTGACTTGTCAAAACATTTCAAAATCTTAAGTAATACATGAAACCCAACCCCTATCCATACTTAACTTGTCCATCAACTCTAGTGGCAGCATTGGGAAGTAGTCACTTTTAAATTCAGTAGCATACTAGAAGTGACAATTTTTTTAGCCAGGATTGTACATTTGCCTGTATCACAATATCTCGATAATTTCTTTCCTAGCATTTTTATTTTCACTTACAAAAAATATATCTTTTTCAAAAAGTAAAAAAATCTGAAAGTAATCAATAATCATGACGATGACACCGAAGATATTGTGTGATCTGAAGGTATGAGTAATATGTTCATTGGTCCATTGTGTTCACCATTGCCAAAAAATGTAATTGGAAAATTAATTTCCTTTGCAGGTGCATTTTCAATCAGAGATTTAGCCGACTTGGACGGCAACACAAGTGATATCTTATTTTGTGTTGATGTAGCTGGTAATAAGTTTTTCTGCAGCGGTACAACTGTTATAACATTCTGTGGAACAGCAATTTGATTCATTTTCTTCACTGGAGCTGGTAATATTTTCCTATGTATTTTCTTCGGTGTTGATTTCGTCGGAGATACAATTTTCACTAGTTTCGTTTTTACTGTTTTTTGGCCTGTAAACAATAGTTTAAATTAAAAATTGAATCAATTTTTTTTAAAAATTTCTTTACTTTGCATCAAAGCCTTTTGACTAAGTTTTAAAAGGTGCCGGCCCTCTAGCAATGCAAGTTTATATTTCCTTAAATCCGCCGCTTTTTGTCTCTTCAGCTCTTCGCATTTCAGTTGTGACCTCTGTAAATTCCTTTCCAATTGTAAAATCCTTTTCTGCAACGCAATTTTTTCTTCATCCACAAAGTCTGTACTCGTTTCTTGGTCTTTTGTTTTTTCTATGGGTGGAAGATTTTTTAAGCGTTCTAATGCTCGCAAACGAATTTCTCTCGCTTTGTGTCGTTTGTCTCGTTCTACGGCAGTTGTGCTGTAAATAGTAGAATCCAAGTAATCTGTATTTTCATTTGCAGCAGGCTGTTTAAGTTCACTAGCTGGATTCAAATTCAGCATTGGCACAGCATTCACTTTTAGTCTCTTTTTGCAAGGAAGATTGAGCAATTCGTTTCTAAGGTCCCTTTCAAAATCGTCCGGAGAAAAGTGTCTAGAACAAACTCTGGCATTAGAAAGATTCACAGAGTCGGCTCTTTTGCATTTAGTGAGCCAGATTTTTCTCATGGTAGGATCTTTTGGAAAGGAATGCAAAGTGATGTCCATTCCTTTGCTGAATGTGACTTCACACGTGGCAATTGCGCAACTCGGCATATTAGATTCTGGAAACAAATGAATTGTTTTACTATTGCTAACAATTCAATATTTCAAACTCTTAATCAAGACCTAGTGGGTGCAGAAGTCAATTTTGCACTTATTGGCTGAAAATCTGACTGCACCCCCAAAATAATAAATTATTTGCTCACTGGTTTACCTTCTATTTTCTCCAGATGCAAGTTTGGAATAGCTCCTTTCTTCAATTTTTTATAACGTGGTGTTGTTTGCAATAGCTCACTTTTCAAATCACGCTCAAAATCTTCCGGACTAAAATGTACGGAACAAATGCGTGCACATTCAACATTCATCTTGTCCGCTCTTCTGCATTTTGTCTTCCATTGCTTTCTGATCAGTGGGTCCTTTGGGAAGCTGTAGTATGAAATGTTTGTTCCCCCACGGTTTTTGCATACAGCTACAGCACAGACTGAATTACTTGGCATTCCTATTTACATACGATGACACATTAGTAGAAAGTTAAATATTGTTTTTATATGCTTAAATAATGTTACCACTGTACTCTGGGAGGCCAAATCGCTGTTTAAACAAAGATTTCAAGTATTATTCAACAGGTTACGTTAGATTCGAACGGATGACTGCCGTTTTATCGCAATATGTAAACTAAACACAATAAAATAAAATAATAGTTAAATATAATAAACTTTTAATGCCCATAAACACAATATTTTTACACATCGGTTTTCAGAAAATAGTTGCATTAATAAATTGTGCTAGACCGAATAAAAACAAATGCATACCCGTCGATCTCCGCTGACTATTGTATCTTCTCTACACTCTGGATCCAAGCATGGTCTTTGCGGAACCGACCCGAATGACGTCAGACTACAAACTTGCGCAATTGTATGTTTTCTACTGCGCAGATCCGGACTCCAACCTCCAGCTGGTGGCGAATTCATGATTAACCAAAATATTGAGTCGAGCAACGCTTCTGTCAAGCACATTATTTCGTTTTATTAAAAGATGATTTATTGAAACATTTTGTAAACTCAACTTTAATTCTATACCTGTACAAAAGTGTGTTTTTGTAACTATTTTATACAGGAAGGATAAAATGATTTCTGGTAAATTGTAAACGATCGAAATATGAATGAACTACATTACAATGTGTAAATTGTACAAGGTCATTACAATTTTACAGTCAATTCATTAACTCTTGAGGTAGCTAGACAATTCATATTTCAAAATTGGGCAGTGTATTTTTGTCTCAAAGAAGATGAAATAATTAAAAGTATTTAGAAAGTAGAAAGTAGATGTAAATGAATGAAAAATGAAAGAAAAAAAAATCCTTCCGAGTGTCTTTACAGTTTTATCACAGTCAAAATGCCAACAAGTTAAAAACTAATACTTTTTAAGTAAAAATTTCTTTTCAAATTCCATCATTCTTTTCGAGTTTTACCCCCGTAAAACGATTGTCTTAGCAAAAGACAACGAAATCAGTTTAAATGGCACAAATTACAAAAATAATACAAATAAATAACTTCGATTAAACGTACAATTAATACATTAAAAACAGAGGCTGCCGGAAAATAAATTAGGAATAACCTGCAAAACGCAAAAAGAAAAAAAAAATATTATTATTTCTTCGCACAATTTCGAGCCGAACCTAAAAACTTCACCTTAAATTTCAAACTCCTACTTCATCCTCCAGCGCCATTGGTCAAACAAGTGTCGCTTGCTTTCCCACATCTTGATCCTCGTACCAGGCCAACATCTCCTCGTGGAATGCGTCGGCCAAGGAAGGACCCGGTAATGGCGAGGAATTCGTCACGTCGCTCGACTGTAAAGACGGCGACCTAAAAACCAAATCCGAGTTAATTTTTCTTCAAATTTTTCCGCACTAAACTCTTTATTTACCTCATAAGTTCATTCTTTTTTTTAAGCACCTGCCCTTGCATCGCAAAAGGTGACGGTGTCCGTTGACGCAACATTTGAATTCTCGCGGGCGACACGGGCGAACCGATTCTACATCCTTCCGGTTGATGCGCCGGCAAATCGAGGGTCGTTGGAGGTTGAGCGCTCGGCGTCCGAGTCCCTTCGTCCGAAGAACCGGCGTTACTTTGACTGTGTTTCCTCACTTTAGTGCTGTACTTATAATAGTCGGATAGTTCGTACGGTTTTGTTATTTCGCGATATGGCTGAAATTGTCCCTGGGAAACCACCACGTGATTCTGCGGCGTTTCGCACGGCACGTGAACAAAACTCGCGGCAGATTGGTCGCTATCGGCCGGCGGAGTTTCCGGTGTCTTCGCCGCCCCCGATCCGGTCGATGTAAACGATTGGCGACTTCTTCGAGAAGCCAGAGGCGAATCCAGCGACGATTCGTACCACTCTTTCACTTTCGGCGACGTTTTATTCATCGAAACTTCGTCCCGAGACGGATAGTTTCGAGGTGGCGCGTACGTGTAGCCTTCGTACCACTCCGGGGTCGAGTAAGTCGTGTACCCAACGTGCACCGGAGCGGGAACACTGTTTTGATACGCAAATCCATCACCGTGAAAATGCGGCGAGATCGGACAGTCCAAATAATCTTGCGACGATGCCAACTCGAGAGTGTCGTGCGATCCCGTCGTCGAAGGCGACGGAAGTGCTTGCGGTGGGTATTCTCGAGGATAATCCAAATTATCTAGACTACGAGATTCCACTTTTGCAGTTGGCTGAGAATTAGTAATAATATGGGTCGAATGAGTACCATATAAAGTTCTATCCAAACTTCCATATCGGTTCTGCATTTGGTACGCTACATTCTGCCTGTTACTAGATTGCCGATACGGACCATTAGACTGCATGTGTTCCACCAGCTCTTCTTGACTAGGAAATGCATTACTCGTCCTTTGTCTCGGCACACTGTACAAACCACGCGTTTCTGCACACACGATCGCGTCGTATTTGTTCCGATATGCTGGATTCAACACCACTAGAAACGAACGAGCGAACGGATCAAAACGACGTAATTGTTGACGAATCGTTTAGGGAATTCATTTACCTCCACCACCGCCGTTTCCGAAATGAACGTTGTCATATTCCGCATGTCCGGACCGCGGTGCCCGGGTGCTGAACGTCGGATACTGTTGAGCACGATACGCCGATTTTGTTGTATACACGGGGTTGGGAATGTATCCGCCAATAGTGTACCTGATGCTCAAATTTAATCGTCCCGTTTAGTAAAGAAAAAAAATTTATTTGTGATTATCTTAGCAACCTGTTGGACGAAGGACTCGAAGTGCGCGAACTTCCCGAACTGGTCCGTTGTTTAACCGGACTAGCAGGCAAAGACGGACTCGGTGTGTACTGGCGAGCACGTCGTGGCAGTGATGATGTGGAGGACGACGACGTATTAGCGGGTGACGGAGTCATCCGAGGCCTATCGCTTAAGTCTGACTTCTAAGATATAAAAGAAAACAATTCTCATTTTTTAAATTCAAAATTGATATAATTTCAAAAATTACCAATTGATGTCGGTTCATCTGGTTATTCATTTCTTCTAAACAAACCAAACTGGTCTGCGATGGAAACATTTTCTTTACAAACACCGTATCTACAATTTAATATTTTTAATAAAAATCGCAGTTTCTTATTTTTTTTTTAAATTTAAAAATCACCATTTTCTTCGGTCGAATGACTGTTACTGTCATCATTATGATCCTCGCCATCCGAAGATGGCCGCGGCTGCTTTTTCCGAACTTGATGTCGCATTTGCTTCTTATGCGCAACAGTTTGGCGCATGGACATGAGTCGTTCTTCTATGTCCTTTAACTGTATTAAGCGCACAAATTATAAAATAAATCCAATACCAAATTACACCGTTGTACCTTCGAATGAGCTTGATGATAGGTGATCTTGCGTTGTTTCCGGACGCTTTTCTTCGCACTTACATCGTTGGCTAATTTTAATGCTGCACTAGCGATTTTATTCTGTATTTCATAATCTAATTCTAATTTGGCTAGAACTTCCTCCTACAAATACCAAATTACACCATTAAAGCAAAAAATTCTCCAAAAATTTTACATTCGTTCTTACTTCTTTCGATTTAATTCTATTAATGAGATTCTCTGGGAGAGAAAAGGCCGTGCCAATTCGTTTCCGAAAGTGCGGCATGGCCTCACCGGGTGCAAGCGGCAGTTCCGGTGGCAATTCACCGGTCAACTCGGCTTCTTTGATGCACAATTCCTTGAGCTCTTCGGTTCTCTCCTGCAATTTCGCTTCGAGCGCATCTCTGCGTGCTTTGAGTGCAGAAATCATTTCCATCCGTGCTGCCCGAGCCACTTCGCTTTCAGTATCGGACGAAAAAATGGATCCCTTTTGACCCGTAGGTGTTTGTGGATCGTTGGCGTTGTTATTCAATAAATTTTCATTGGGCAGAGACAGACTGTGCTGATTTAGTTCATTCGCAATATCGCTTAAATTACGAACCGATAGCGACTGCAATTTAAAAGAATAATAATTAATAGAAAATTATAAAAATCAAAATCAATTATCTTAATACTTTATTCTGCTTTCTGTCCAAATAAAATTGATGCTGACTTATGGCCATAGACCAAATGCATTGCGTTAAATGAGCACTAGATGAAAACCAGGCGTAAACTGTCACGTTACCTGCGGCAAATGTTCGTCGACTCACAGATACCCTATTAAATTAATTAAATTATATCGTATTACATTACATTACATTACATATAGTTAATGCAATTTAAAAATAAATACAAATTATTTAATAATTATTTTTGTAATGGTTTTAGTATTTCAGTGTCTTACTGAGTACTAGGATCAGTGATGGCATCACTTAATTCATCGAACTCTTCAATTGGTTCATCGATTGCGTCCTCATACAAATTGAAACTGCTCAGAGTGTGAACAATACTACAAATGCAATGAGATCAATAGGAAGATATTTTTAAAACTTGATGAATCATTAAATATCGTTAAAAGATTTATTTTAAAAGCAATTAAGTTCTCGGATACCTGAATTATTAACTTAATGATGTGTCCAATTTTAACAATAAAACTCGCTGGAGGTGGCCCCGATAAAAAATAAATAAAATAAAATAAAAAAAATAAAAAATAAATAAAAAATAAAATAAAATAAACTGAACAGAAATGAGTTTTCTCATGCATTAATTAATCCTCTGAGCAGCTTCAACAAATAAACAAGTATAAGTTACAATCCGAAAATAAACACAAAAGAAATCCTTATTTTTTGCAGATTAAATAAACAGAAAGCATTTTTTCCCCCTCAAAACAAACCACAAGGCAAAAGATAAACTTAAACAAATTATAATTTTAGAATTAATACCACAAAAATAAACAAAAAACAAAATAAACAAATAAATAAATAAAAACATGCAAATAATTAAAATAATAAACATAAAATCATAAAAGGTCACAGAGTCACCTCCACACAAATTTGATTTGTTTTATTCATTTTATTTTACATAATGTTGTTACTTAATCAACAAGACACATCATTTTGTTAAATTATTACCTGTTTACATAGAAAATTTTAAAAATCTAAAAACTTTGGACCAAAAAATAGATAAGTTACAACTTTGATTCCAAAGTTTTCTCACCATCTCGTTAAACAAATCAAAAAATAAAACAAAATAAAAACCTACCGTTTTGGATCGTGTACTTCAATAGAGAATTTCCTATCCCTGAAATACAAATTTTCTAGTTGTTTCCATTGAAAAACCTTCAAATATATTACTCATTAACCATTTTCTTCCATTTGATTCATAAAACCAACCCACCTTTCTAGGTGTTTTCTTATCTGTGTAGTCATACTGGGCAATTCCTTTAAAGCTTAGCCCCAGCCACCAAGGGATTCCACTTTTATCCTATAAAATAATTAGCGAGACTTAAGCAACTTACAAACAGATAAAAATCTAAGCCGGAGAGTAAAATGCATGAGCAGTGATTCATTTCCTCCGATATGAATCAGAAAAGAAATGAATCCATCCAAGCCCAAGTCATAAGTCACACAATACAAAAAAATATTTAAATTATACATTTACTTTTACTTCGAAGTAGTGTACACCATATGTTGGCAGACCTTCAACAATAGTCATATAACTGAAATAAACAAAACAAATAAACAAAATTAAAATTAAAAATTAAATTTTTCCGAATCATTTTTTCCCCCAATTTCCCCGAATAAAATTTTTTTTAAACAAAAATAAAAATAAAAATCGAAATCCTGTTCCGTGACCTCCAACAAATACAAACCCATAAACAGATAATTTCGAAAAACTATTAAATCATCTGTGATGCCGAGAAAATTAATAAATGAGGGCCCTCGAACTCCTTACGTGATATGGTGGCACTTAACTACCGTTATAAAATGCCAAGTTCAACTTACGCTAGGTAGTTCACCTCTGAAGTGAATATTCATCTCACTTCGAGTGAATTGTGCCTCCAAGTTAGGATAGAAAGTACGAACTACGAAGGGAGGGTTTGGAGCGGGTCTATTCCCAAAACAGGGATTGAGCATTTCACCAACATATATTTCAGGGACATTTGAGTTGGAGCCAAGAATCACACAGAGATGTGTTATTCACAGACCAGAGAACAGACACGAACAAATCCGCAATTATAGGTTAAGTCAAAAAATAACATCCCCAAATGGCCAAATCGGTTTTAAAAAATATAATTTTTTTTTTTTTTTTTTTTTAAATATTTTCTAATAAAAAATTGACCTTGGTATAAAATTGACTCGTTATCCTTGCTGATTTTTTCAAAAATAATTTATATTCCTTACACCGAGATGCCAAGGTAAAATAAGCACAAAAATAAAACAATTACGTCAGTTTTGCCAACCAAAAACATGGCGGATTTTTTCTTCTTCTTATAACCCTCGTATATAATACGGCCCCTCGGTACGAACCCTAAACCACACTATGATCAATATCTAACCCTTTTTCCCCTTAAATTACATCAAATGGTTGGACTTTTGCCAAGCGAAATAACGAAGTAAATGGAACAGTAATTCGAAGGGGAGTCTCAGAAACAATAACAAAAAAAAATATGTAAAAAAAAAAAACTTACTTGACGAGGCAAGATCCTCGATCTAGACCACTAAGTTTTTTATAATGAGCAATCACTTTGTCCTCACTAAATAAAAAAAAATAACAGGAAAGTTTTTTAACCCCAATTTCAAATTTCGATAATTCTCTCTTACCAATACGCTAACGACGGATGCTCTTTGAGAATATGAATTGGCAACACGGGAAGTTTTTTTAGACAATTTTTGGCAACTTGATCACTAAAAAAAAAAAAAAAAAAAAAAAAAAAAAATTAGTTTCAAGTATCATCCTTTTGTTTACGTTCTTTATTTACAATTACTAGAAACAAAATTATTTTTAAGTTTTATTTTTACTCACTCATGGTGATCTCCGTTAGTCGCTTGGAGTACATGAGCAGCTAACTGAAAAGCTGTGTCACTGTCAGCTTCAATTTGTCCCTACAAAAACGCACGTATAATAATTAACAACCAAAATTAACTTAAAAGTGTCATCTAAAATCGGTAATTAGATTTTTCTCCCAATCATAATATCCTTCCTTTCCCAAATGATACATCCTGTATTTTGTGGTATAGATAAGAAATGTGGCACCAACGCGATCAGAAATCTTAATATTTCGAAATAACTTAATCTAACGCAAACAACTCGTATAAAACTCATCGAAAGTATTAAAAATCACAAATAAAATATTAGTTTTAGAAAGATCTATACACTTTACACCATTTTTCGAGTATTTATTAATTTATACTTGATTTTAAACAGCTATATGACTCAAAAGTGTTGGCCTGACCCAGGATAAAGAACTTTTAAACTTATGAGAAAAGAAGGCAACATCTGTACATCCTCAAGCCCTTGAGTGAGAAAAAAAATAAACAAGACTGCTACGCTACTTCCGTGTATTCCATCACCAACTCACCCCTTTTTAAGCACTCCCAACTGAACAACTTCATTTTTTTATCACTAAACATGCCCAAATTTACGAGAAAAAAAAAATGCGGGTGTAAACGTTCATTTAATAGTTCATTAAAATGCCGCAAGAAAAAAAAAACTAAAAATAAGCTGTTTCTTTACCAAAAAAAAAAAAAAAAAAAAAAAAAATTGTGCCCATTTTGGTGTAATAACCTCCAAAACAAGTGCTGCGTTGCAACGAGAAAAACAAATCAATTATTCATACGCTTGATTGCAGAAATCTCGAGACAAAACAGACTCGGTTGTTTCTTCTCCGTAATGGTCGAGAAAAACATAAAAACAATAAAAAGTGAATTTTTCTTTCTACCTTGAAAACGAGAGATTTTGCTTGAAGGTAAAACAATTCTGCAGTAACAGTGTCTCGTAAATATACAATGCTCTCTACGAAAAACCTAAAAAAAAAAATTAAAAAAAAATCAATTAAAGATAAGTTTCAACAAAAAATAAAAAAATAAAATGTATCACTTACTTCACTAGAAAATAAAAAACAAGCGTATTCTCATTGGACGTTTTTTTCCTTAGTTCGTGGTCGAGAACTCTTTTATCCAGCTGAAGCCAGTTATAGTGTTCTCTGAGAAATGATGGGAGAGAAAAAATTTCTTTTAGCAAAGTAGGTAACCAGATCGAGTGAGATCAGAATTTTAACTAGTGGTGCCATCTACGGGACAAAAAATGCAATTTTTTTTTTTTTGCTTTTATTTTTATTAGAAAAATCCAAGAATTTCATCCCGTTCAAAAAAACATTTCCTAATTTAAAATGAAAAAATTCTTCATAAAAAAAAACAAAAACAACATTTTTTCTCCGTCTTGTTTAAGATCTGCTTCACACACGTAATTTTTTCTCACACATTACAGCACCACCCAATTAGTGACAACTTGTAACGGGTTGATGTCATTAGCGAGTCCTTTAACGTCGGTCCACGATTCAATCTTGCTTTAACACCGGAGCCAATTAAATCCCAACTTTCTTTTTTACGGTTTAAAACGAAACTTTTTTCATAGGTCACAATCCCATTCCGTTTTCAAAAAAGAATAGAAAGCTCAGCACCTTCGAGACGTGTATCTCGAGATCCTAGGTCTGTAGGGGGCAATTTGACTCGTCCGAAAGAAACGTCTCGACGACTGCTTTGCATTCCTATAACTGCCGGTTTCTAAGATATTCGCGAGACAATGTGTCCTCTCCTTTCGAAATCGCGGTAATAAGATAAAAGGACGCACGAAAAATTCTAATCCTCTTCCAATAGTCAAAAAAATAAAATAAAATATCAAACTCAACTATCTCCCACCGAGCTAAATAATTCAATTCCGTACTGTAAATAATAAATAACTAAATATTGATTTCTGTAACCTACTAAAATATAAATTCTCAATTTCACGATTGAATTATTGATCGAATTTATTACATTAAAAGGCGTATGGACGCGTTTTTATCAATGCGATTGGCCTCAAAAGAAGATGCATGTATAAACAGGCATTTTCATTCATAGCTTCGATAATGACCCGATATAAGAAAAAAAAAAAAAAAAAAAAAAAAAAAAGGACTCACGAAATCGAAAAATTCACAGTCCCCCACTTACGTTTCATCGTGAAATGCGAGTCCAAAATATTCCTTTTCTTTCAAGTTGAAATGCGAGGCGACCAAATCGAGCAACTCCCCCGCGAACAATTTCGGCTGAATAATTATTTCCAGCCGCCTTTCGTCTAAAAAAACGATTTGACTTCTCCGTCCTTCCGTCATCTGCAAAATCAACATAACACGACATTACAAACAAATATAATGCATCTAGGCCAATGAGGATATCTCAACCTGAATATTAATCGCACGGCCAAAAACCTCATTCGATCGCATTCGCATTACACACAACCCAAAAAAAAAAAAAAAAAAAAAAAAAAAAAAAAAAAAAAAAAAAAAACAACACACACACACACACACACACACAAAAAAAACCTTTTTTTTAAGTTTTAAAAATAACTTCAATCAATGCGATGCAATTTCACGCACATCTGGATGTAGCAGCAGTCATTTAAAAGACCAAACAAAACAAATTTCCCTAACCCATATTTCGCAAGTCGTGAAAAGCAATTCCAAATCCCCCAAAACACGTTCTTTATTGCAAAATATAAATTAAAAAACTCGCGCCGAGCTGACTCACTCGAAATACATTTTTAAATCCCCAGCAAACCGGCCTTGAAAATTTTATTCTTCTGTCCCTCTCTCTCTATCTCTCTCTCTGAACGAATACATAAATAATTTCAAAGAATACGAGTGCATTTACACCAACCCTATTGTCTATTTTATACGCATCCGAGCAAAAAATTAATTTATAAATATTCTCGGGGCCATTGACTCGTAACAATAGCCAAGTACCTTTAAAATATGCACAAAAAAAACACAAATCATTAGATTTTAGGGCCAAATCCTTTGTTTTCGCCTCATATTTCATACTCTAAGTGGTTTTGTGCGAATACGCAACCGATCTTGCACGTTTTATCAAATTATGGCGTGAATAATTAAACCGGGGTGGAGTTTACAGCCTTCCACTTGGCTCGATTTCAATTCAAAATGCAATAATAAAACACATTAAACCTAAATCTCGTATTTTACTAATACTTTCACGCATCATTAGCACGACCAAACTACTCCCATTAAATAAAATATTACGTAACAATGTCCCCCCCTTTTTAAAAAAAAAAAAAAAAATTTAATTTAAATTTACTCACCTGTAATTTAAGAAAAATCTCTTTATATAGTCGGTCAGAACCCATATCGAGCCGTTATAAATGTAACGCAGAAGCAATTCTGGGTCCTCGAGGTTTGACCCCCGACCTCTATAAATAAAGCGGCGCACCTGACAACACCTCCAATGTTTCCTTCACACTTTTGTCTTTATCATCGCGGGGGATACCTTCGATACCCCGACTTCCTGCCACTCCTTTACTATGTATTTTCCAGTGAAATAGCCACCATGGCCGCCAACCATCAAAGCGAAGGCTCATCTCGCTCGTCTCCACGTTTCTCAACTCGCATCCCACACCTGGGGACGGATTCATTTACACATTCGAGGGGCGACAGACGGAATGTGCTTGAAAACTGAAGGATAAACTTAAAGTCCGTGGAAGGAGAACTAGTTTAGGGTAAACAACGTTTTTCCTCGCAGGATTCCGGAATATTTTAATGTAATTATTCAATTTCGAGTGAATAAAAATATTTTAAAAAAAATCAAATTAAGAATTTGGTTCGTATTTTTTGAAAATATTTTTTTTTTTTTTTAGATTTCAAGTAATTTCTAGTAATTTAAACGGTAAAACACGCGTTAATATTTTTTTAACGTATTTTTTTCCCGTTTAGTCAACATTTGAGTCGATCACAAACACAAACACAATTAAAGCAAATCACAAATAGTAACAGAATTAATTTAAACGAAATCAATTTTGATTATGTAAAAAGAGACAAAGAGCAGTTAGTTCCGAACTGATGCGCGCAGACAATGACATGATCAACATTAAGAGTAATTTTACACAATTACCGAGCAATTTCCTACCGAGCGCTTTGTACTACACGATCAGAGGTCACGATATGATTGGATCAACAATATAAGACACATACCCTCATACTTTTCACATTTATTCATTTATTTCTTTAAATATTTCGACCATTTTCTATCTATAATAAATTATGTACGAATTCAATTACTTTCTCTACACATTTCCTAGCGCGATGTGTTACGTTATGAGTTACCCAATCGTTAAAAGAACCAGTCTCATTGCAAAAAAAATTTTCACTTCATACTGGCTAGAGGACGATGTGATAAGAGCAAAAAAAAACATGATACCAGGTGTTAGCTAATACATATATTTAAAAAGAAACATTATCTATTACGTATGCATATATGTGACACACGATCGTGTCGCGTTTTTAACCTTAATTGGTAAAAATGATTTAAAGTGTAAAAATCATTCGAATATTTGTTTCGTTCGAATATTAAATTATTATTTTTTTGCATATTTAATTAGGAGAAAGCTATAGAATCTTACCTGATTACCACAATAGCAGAACTCCACACATCCACTCATTACAGCCTTCATTTTGATTTGATTTTTACGCGAAAATTTTAAACAAACATCCCTAATAATCTTCCGCGATAATCGATGGTGAAAGATAAGAAGGGAGCTCGCGAAACGAGCTCAAATGTTTAAAATTACATCGCGTAAACTTCACTTTGCCAGCTTCACATCGCATGTTGACCACGGCCTCCTTAGATGCTTCTAAATGTCCACCGAAGCATGATGTAATGGGGTTTCGCAAGGCGAAAAATATACGACTTCCATTTCGACATTTGTAAACAATACTAAATTTACGTCATTTCCTCGCAATAGGAATTTAGAATAGTAAAGCAAGATTTAAAGCTAGTAGGTCTCGTAACGCTACATCATGGTTGCTACGCGACGCGTGCATAGTGTCTGGTGGCAAAATTCAAATACAATCGTGCCGAACCGTTAACCATAGAAAAGTATTTTCAAAAAACAAATAAAAAATATTTTTTTTTTTAAATTCTGATTCATTTCAAAATGAAATTTTCAAATTTTGTTTTACTCGAGACCGTAGATTATTAAGTGTCAATTAAATTCGTTGACCTAGTCACGTGACCATTTTGCCAACGAATCGTAACGTCGTACCTACACCGACTACAAATTATTTGTTTTAAAAATTAAAAAAATTAAAATAAAGGATTTACTTAGCAAATTTCACTTTTCCAAATCGTCATCTGTCGATCAATATCGAGAGTGTAGAAACATTTGCATCTCTAAAATGAGAAGAAAAAAAAATAAAGCGATGAAACAACGCAGCAGGAGCACGTCAGTGCAGGCGCTACTTTATAATTAACACCGAAATAATAATGACCTCACCGGGTCCCCAACTATTGCCAGAAACAAGCCGTTTTCTTAATTAATATGAAACAATTTGATAAAGGGAGGGAGAACATAAATTAAATGGAAAACTAAACTTTCTAGTAACTGTGGAAAAGGTGAAACCGCTAACATCGCAGTCCGTAAAAGTTAGATAACGTAATCTCCGAATAAAATTTTATACGATTAAATTCAATACTCACTTTTCCATAATAACTTCCTCGTTATCCTGTGATCATAACCTGATCATTGAAGGCGCACTGTGGATTCTCTCGATGTTAAGATATTTCACCCAAATAATGCGACTTGTGGCTTCATGTTACTACGGCAATGGTAGCGTACTACACTGGATGGATTAATCGACAAATTGAAGTTTATTCTAGGTCTCCAATTTTGAAATTACGGCACTTGATATAAAAACGTTGTAATTAATATTTTATAATTAATTAATTATTGTGAAAACATCTGTTGCAATTAAAAAAAATTAAATTTACTACCACAAAAAGCATGGTTTGTGTTTAGGACAACGTGGCACAATTGTTTATCGATACATTACGCCTGGCATTCAACTTCTCTTTTTTTTTTTTATGGAAGTAACCGGATCGGATGTTTTACATCGTTTTTTAAAAATATAAGTTTAATCGAGTGCTTTCAGGAAACACATAAAAATTACAAAAAGTAAAATCATTAAATTGCATGATTATTTACATTTTTATTAATTATTTATTTTAAAAAATTGTATAAAAAAAAAGTAATTTCATTTTCGTTTTTAAAGTTGTATATTGGTTTTATTGATGCACCACAACGATTCAACGTAATTTTTATTAGATGAAATCGAATAAATACCGCCCAACATCAAAATCAACCGTTCTGTCAATAAATAGAAAAGAATTAACACACGATTCAACTATTTTCTAAGTAAATTTAAACTCAGCTTACTTCGCTATACTTCTGATGGAATCTAAAGTGACTAAACATTTGTATTTTGGAGTTTGTAATAGGTCTGATGCATCGTATTGTGACAATAAATGAATCGAAACTAAAGATGAAATCTGTAAAACCAAAATAAAATAAAATAAAATACGATATATACATTTTACGACCTGATTTTAACGTAAAACTTACTTGAGAAAATAAAAGTGCTGATGGTGTGACACGTTCCTCGACAATAGAATAAAATATGGCTAAAAGTCTATCGAGAGAAAATATTTTTGGCCCTAAAACATGATTACTGAACTAACAAAACAAAAACATTATTAAAATTTAAAGTACGTAAACAAAATATATTTACTTTCTCCTTTTTTTTAAACTTTTGAATTCGTTTTTTGACTCTCCCGTTATTCTAGAATTGAAGAAAAAATTCAATTCAATGTTACAAAATTGACAATTTCAGTTTCGATTTGTATCACCTTTATAAAAAACCTTTTGTCCGAAGATGTGGGATTATACGACGCCAAGTACGCGGCAATTAAAAGAAATTTCGAATAAAACGGCAACTCTAACACTAGAATATTAATGTTATATAATTATAAATGAATAAAAGTGGCAAGTTATTTAAATCTTTTACTTTCAGATTGAATTTGTGGCTGTTTACTGGCAGCATTTGGTGTTTTCCATTTTTCACAATATGAACTGAAACATGAAATAAAACATACAGCAAAAAATAAGCAGTAAAATTCAAATCGTACCTCGTGACTTCGCGCATGTACACATTTTGCAAAGACTTTTTCAACTGCGAACTAAAAATCATCCAAAGTCTGCTTCCTTGATTCACTTCGACCTCTCCAGATTTAATTGGCATGCAATATATTTTAAAATTCGAAGCACACTAATCGAGACAATTAACAAATATGTATAATACACACAAATAAAAGTTTAAAACCTAGACTAAATTAATACCAGATATTTCAATTCGTTTAAATCGCGACAAATGGGTTCGTAGACCGCTAAAACTGAGCGAACATAGTTGGTGTAGAATTCCTTTGGATAATCCCTGTCATAATCCATCGACAGAATTTCGATTAATTCTTCTGCAAATAATAAACAATAATTACAGTATTTAAATTTGTAAAAATTAAGCTGGAATTGATTTCTCATTGCTCACACCTCGTTTGTAATTGGGAAAATTAATTAACAACGGATCGCAAAACGCCGATGACGTGCGATATTTCTCCCAAATTAATTCACTTATTAAAACAACACAAACGTTTGCATCTAGCTAGAAAATAAAAAAAATTGCGTATTAATCTCTACTGCACTAGAAATATGCACATATTAAAGGCACCAGCTCTTGAAGCTTGAGAAAAGCTGGTAATATATTGAATTCCAGGTCTCTAAGTCTTTCGGCCTTATCCAAAACCTACAATAATAAAAATAAATTAAGAAGAACTTATAATTGACATAACTCGTAATGGCTTACTATATACAAAGTTTGGTCGAAGTTTACCACTAACTTTTTGAGTGACAAAACAAATTCGTTCATGTTAGGACATCTAAAATCGGTTGAAGAGTTGTCGATTATCTTTTCAACTCCAGTTAAAATTGATTCGAATAAATGCCGTTGAGAAAAGACTTCAACGCAATTGACAAATACAAAAGGTAAATCAAGCGTTTTCATGACAGATTTCACGACGAGGGTTTTTCCAGTTCCTGTGTGCCCATAAATAAAAACTGATGGCCATTTTGTTGTACTTTTCTGTAATAAAAAATAAAAATATCAATTACATTCGTAATGATAACAAAAATAAATAATAAAAACTTCAGCAGTTTACCTCGCCAATTAGTCCAACCAACGCCTCTAATTCTTTATCACGACATGGAATCCCTTCCTTCAACTCGTGTATTGCTTTAAATAAAGCCATATTTTAAAATCAAACTGTACTTATCAATGGTATCAATGGAGGAAACTCGAAAAACAATATACGCGCCATTTTGTTATTGTGAAAGTTTCTCTTTCATGATTGGTCAGTAGTCACGTGACAAACCTCATAAATTACGCGGAAAGTTTAAACTTTCTAAATCCAATTTGATTACAGTAGCATATTAAAAAATACGAATATATTTGAAGTAAAATAAATCATTCGTTAGCTTTTATTCTTTTTTTTTTTAAGTTTACATATAATATTTCACATTTTTCAAATAGACTACATTATATCACAGAAAAATGTCTCACCACAACCTTACCAAGAGTTAATACTTAATGTTAACATTAATTACTATTGCTGTTCTAGATTTTTTTCAGTCCTGAGCTGAATTTTTGTGGAATGTATTACAGTTGCAAAGTCTGCTTTTAGCAGGTACGTTTTGTTTTCAAAACATTTATATTTCACAATATCAAAATCTTATTTAATTGTCACAAAACCGAGTAAATCCTAATATCTAACTTATAAACAATTTCCTGATGATTAAATTCACATAATTTATAAATCTTTGGTCACAGCATACGGAAAAAAAAAACTATATTAATTGAAAATGGCAGAAATCTTTTAAAAAAATCAGCGTGCTTTAAATGAAATCCCATAAAAATAAGAATTCGTTTCACCACACAATTCAATAATAGGTAAAGAAATGACAATTTCAAAAGCATCTTAAGTATCGAAGCAATACCACATTTTCCATTACTGTACGCCGTCACTTGTACGCGTTCACAAAAAATTGTTGTACATTTTACATTTATCTAATAATATATGAGCAATATACGCATACAACATGAAATGCAGTACAATTAATTTATAAAAATACACGAAATTCCACAAAAAAATGCAAAACCAGTTGCGATAAACCAATTAATTAATCGATTAATTAATCATCAAAATTATTAAATTTTTTTTTGTTGCTTTTTAAAAAATGTCTATTATTGTATTTGTACACAAGATTTCACTTGACGACCACATTAAAAGAAAATGTGGTATTTACTTATCCCAGGCAAAATTTTAAAAGAAAAAAAAATATATATAATCTACGTCAATAATTATTGTATTGCACTTTATTCTCTGTAATTACTTCATCAATCATCGCTGCCTGATTGAGATGGAAGAGTGAATTTCTTCAAGGAATCTAAACTTTTAACTAGTAAAATATAAGTGTCCCGTGCCGTCTTCACTTGTGCTTCGGCATAAAGTGACAATCCTTCGAGCATCATTCGTCGTCGTTTTTGATGAAACTTTTTAATCTAAAAACAAATAATGAAAATCTTATCTGGTTATTATCATCAAATAAAATTCTTTTTCACAAAATAAAAAAAAAAAAAACCATGTGATAAAACAAGAGTGCATCGAGCTTAAACCACTTAAACCTACTTATTTAGACACGGTAAAGCGGATAATGTGTCTGGAAAATTTTGCTTCGATACCCTACTAACCCTCAGAAACTTAATTTCTCAAGCTTTAATGCATAAATAATTGTTTCCCACACGTTGTCCGCAACCGAACGCATTTTCCTTTCACCGCAATTCCCTTACCTCTCCTCGTGCAACATCTGAACATTCTTCAAACGCCTTTTCTGCGTCCATTTTAGCTTTTTCCATCTAGCAAAAAATAAACAAAACAAATAATTATTGTGATTTATGTAAATGCTCATTTAATCTTAGTGTTCCGCAACTGCGTGCTCGTAGAATAGAATTCAATCAACGTGACGAAAACTTAGCAATATTTAATGTCATTATTGTATCGTATACATGTAAAAAATAATAATAAAAAAAACCTTCACGTCCCATGTCCCATCCCATTATTAAACCCATCAAGCAGATTCAATCGCATGAATCACACGTGTCACTCGGATGACAAACGATCACCGGAAAATGATGAATAAATGAGTATTATTATTTCTGCAAGAACGTCCACAACAAGGTTTCGTTGGCACCCAAGGCCATATCTTGCGAAAATGTGATCCCTACGCAGGGTCACTGTAATTTTAAGCTACAACAAAACAAAAGGTGAACGTCTTCAAATTGCCCGATGAGATGATGAGCTATAATTGAGTAAAAATAAAAACATGACAATGAACTTTTAACTCGTGTTTATACATAAAAGAGGAAATTATACTTCTTTAATCTTTCGGATGAACCCATTTTAAAAAGTGCCGCTTTAATAAATGGAACAGTAGTGTCGACTTAAAACCCAAATTACGGACAACAGACCGGGACAAAAGTTCAAGGTGTCAACGATAGGGGAAACGAGGATTGATTACATTAGCCCCTACAACCTGTGTCTGGCTAATGGCTGTAATCCATAAAAATGTTTCTTGTTTTCTCGTGAACTTTTGTACCATTTTTCCCACGTTTAATGGGATTTTTTTTATTTATACACATCTAGTTTGGCACACTTACTCCGGGTTTAAATTGGACTATGACATTACGACAAATATTTATCGTTATTGTTATTATTTAACATTATTCAACAGTCTGATTCGTTCATTGCTGTTCTAGATTAATGAAATGCGCTAGACATTGTAGATTTTTTTCCACAAATCTTTGGATTTAAATTTAAAATTCGTTGTTTTTATTTTGTCTATTTAGTTTTGATCTATAACTCGACTAATTACATTTCTTGAATTTTTTTTTAATCAATTAAAAAGGATTCACTTTCACTCTAGAAACATTTTAAAAAAATATTTGATATAAAAAAGACCATTTAATTGTGTGGTCCACATGTCATGTGTAAATTTTTCGGTCAAAATACTTGGACATCCGGTTAAGTTCAACAAACTGGAAACATTGACCAAATGTCATCACATTATCATTTTTTTTTAATTCATGCAAATCGCTTAAGCGTTAAAAAGAATACTGTTTTATCAAATAAAAACAAATTAATAAAAAAATAAAAATAATAACTAATTATACATAATTAGTTTAAAAAATAAAAATCATTTTTAAAATTACAAAAAATTAATAGGTTAGTATGCTAAGAGAACTAAGTCATGGCCAAACCTATATCGCCCTAGAAAATACAAGAAAATTACATCGAATCATCTCGTTACACTCTGTTCGTGTACTTCTGTGCCAAATTGATAAGATAAAAAAATTTCTCCTTGAACTTTGTTTCAAGTACACAACAAATCTACAGTATAATTATATCATTCAATAGCATCCAACCGATCTCAAATAAGTCTCTCATCGTTCGATGTCCACAAAATCCCTTCGTCATCCTTCTTGTTTTCCTCATTATCCCCCTTTTTGTCGAACAAATCGACGGGTATGTCTAACGATTCCGGCGCATCATCCGCGTCTAAAAAATTGGGCAAATTGCACAAACTTCTCCGACTGTTGACCGAGCCCGAACTAACAGAACTCAGTTCCCGCATAACCGCGGTGTGTCCGTCGGTAACAAACGCAGTTCCTCTAGCGGGAATTACCGTGGTTCGCTTGATTTCTTTAATCGGTCCGATACCGAGTGTTTCGAACCGAATACCGTCCACCATCGACGCATTTCCTTCGTCCGACGATTTCCTCGACAACATTGGCTTCTTGTCGAACCACGGATCCAGATTTCCTCCTTCCTCGAACGCTAGCTGACTCGGTTTCGACACCGATTCCCAACCATTAATCAATTCGACATGGCTGTTTCCAAACTTGCGTCGACGTCGACATCTCATCGTAACCAGTACGAGAGACGTGCATATAACGACGAAGCTGAAACAAACACCAATCAGAATGTACGTTAGACTCTGTGTCGACAAATAAACTTGTTTTTCCTCGCCGCCATCTTTTTCGTCGATATTTTTAGTTAGAATTACATCGTTTTCGGTGCCGATATTGCGCGCGCCCAGCATGTTTTTCACCGTAACGTCGGTGAGTGGTTGCAATGTCGAATCCGGAGTCGTGTCGTATTTCGATGTTGTGTACGCTCGAACTGTGTACGGGCCACGATGAGAATTGTAAGGCGTGTACGGTGCATTCATTATCGGTTGGGCATTTAGTATAGTTTCCCTTTTCGACGCAGGGGTGGAAATTCCGACAAATAACGAGCGTGTGCTTTCGTCCGCCGCTTGTCGGCCTGTCGGAGGCTCGTAATTAGCGACCGGCTTCGTTTCGATCTTGTTGACGGACCAATTACGAGTGATGCTGTTTTTTGTCGATGTTTTATCGGCGAGTGTCGGATTTGTCGGAATAGGGTTTAATTTTCGTAGTGGGATGTAGACTAATGTCGGCTCGGCTCCGGATTTGCTTTTCGGCCAAATATCGTATCGGATGGACACGGGCTGTCTGGTGATAAATTTGCCGTAATCGACGCTCGTTTTTGGGTAATAAAACGACGTGTCGTACACCAAATCGTCGTCGAATTCGTCGAAACGTCTCGGCGAAGACACGAGTGAACCCGATGTGCGTCGATGTCTCGAAGGTGGGTTCACGAACTTCACCCGTCCACCATCACCACTGTTCATACTGGCTCCGACCGAAATTTCGAAATTATCAACGGATCTAAACGGCGACGCGGTGATGATGTCATCGTAGTCCAAATTCAAAGGCCTCGCCTTCGGTCGTCGCGATGGTTTCGCATTGGACACCGGCATCCAGCCTTCGGCGGACAGCCGAGGACTACCGACAAAAGGCTTCAAAGTCCCGACACTTTTTCCCGTCGATGTTGTTGGCAACGTTGTCGGTGGGTTCCTACGGGCCTCCAGTACTTTCGCTCGTCGGGAAACCGGTTTCCATTCGGATGGCAACCACGGACGAAGATCCAAAACAACGTGGCTATGTACAAAATTTCTTTTTTTCGAACTGTCGACGTTCGACGACTTCAAATCGTCGAATATCTTGTCGATCAATTGATGCTCGGTCACGTTTTCCTCCGCCGCCCGGCACTCGAAAACCGTTACAACCGTCAACAAAATCAAACTGCTCACTAAACCGTTCATGATTCAAATATTTGTCCAATGTCCAACTCAAACGTATCCAAAAATCAACGATCCCGGTTGTCCTGTTTCACAAACCTTGGCATTCCTCATCCAGCTTTTCAAGTACAGGAAATGGAATTCCGCTCGAGACGACCATTCCCCATCGTGTGTAAGACTGAGTCGTAATCGTAAAGGTGAAACATGAGGTAAAAATGCGTTCGCATCATACATTTAATAGCCCTAAGGGACGGAAGAGGCCACCTGAATCCATTCACTGGAATATGGGGGAGGTAACAAAGGTGAGTCGACCTGGTTCATGATTCCTAAGCTTTTTAAACAGGATACAGCAGGTGGTATATAGTGGAAAAACAAAAATTCTCTGCTGTCCCATTTAGATAATCTTTGGATTTCAATAGGATTCCTTAGTATTACGGAAGAGATTAAGAGATATGGCTTTGATCGGCACTGATTACTCATTAGTATTGACAGTTGGAGAGCTATTCAATTCGGAAATCAAGAGTTGATTATATTTCTTTTTATAAAAAGAAAAATTTTAAAAATAATGCTGGATTTTATTACGTATTTACGTATGCAAAGGGGTAATCAGGAAGTTTAAAAAAATCGTCTGAACTTGATGTGACTAATGCAATTCGCATTTTCTAGGCTTTTTTGTAGCAATTTGTGTTTTTCAGTCTAAACCTGCAGGCTACACCTCAAATTCTTTTCAAAGTCAACAAACTCACAAATTCGCCCCTTCTGCTTGTCAAACCTCAATTTTTGTTTAACCGTCCTGTATTTAGTTAACTTTATTTCTATTTTTTTAACCCACATCAAGGTTACCGCAGGATTAGCGTACATTTTAGTTTACTGTATTTCTATTCTAAATATCCAACTTTATAATAAAATTTAAAAAAATTGACATAAAAATATGTCAATCAGAAGTGCACCCGTGGGAAATGGGGACAAGGTGGGATGAAGCAATAAAACTGCCCCTTAAATGTAAGTCATGGGGCTTACATTTCAGGTAGAGGGTCACCCTTGTATTCGCCTAAAGCAACCATAATATGACGTTATTACGTTATAAACTTTCTTTAATTAAACCTTTTAAAGTCAATAAAAAAAGTATAAAATTATTGTATGCAAGAATGGATCTATGTGGCTAATGAGGCTTAAGCTTCAGGGCCCCCGACACAACAGGGGCCCCCAGGAAAAAATATGTATGTCTAGGGGATCACTAAATATGTCGAGGAGCCCGCTATGTATGTTGAGGAGCCCCCTCCTAGCCTCAATAAGTCTAGATCCGCCACTGGTCGTACATTCTTTGATTTTCATTTCTCCGTGTTCTAACGCAATGGTCTTCAAACTGAGTTTTTAATTAAATTTTGATAAGGTAAACCATATTTTGACTTACATTTCTAAAAAATAAATCATGTATCTAGGAGTTGCAAAAGTAATATAAAACAAAAGTAACAAATTTTGAACATAAGGTTCCATCGATAATTTTATCTAAAAAAAAACGGTTCTGCGGGATGCCTAAGTTTGAAGGCCACTGTTCTAAAGTAAAGTAGAAAGGGAATTTCCAATCAGTTGCTTACCGCTTCTTTTTTCTGGGGCTTTGCTTTATCCATCGCTTTGTTGGCATTTTCATAATCAACCATAAGGCAAGTTCGTCGGAAGAGCATTTCTTTTTCAGCTTCGATGTAGTGAGCATATAGATCTAGGTAAAATCCTAAAGTGTTTTCATCGTTGAAACTTTGTACTTCGATTCCATGCTGAAAATAAAATAAAATAATAAAATAAATTATAATCATCCAGACAAAATTTATTATCAGTTTAATTACCTTGGAATTATCTAAACCATCAGAAAATTTACAAAATAACCTTCAAACGAACAAACAAACAAAATAAAAAAGAAATAAATTGATAAATGTTTTGATTTTTCAGCTTAAAGGAATTAGTTTTTACTTATTGGCCACAACATGCATCGGATCATTTGAAGTGAGGCACAAACTAACTGCAGTGGACAAATGAGCAAGCGCATTGCATAACCCTATTTAGTAACAACAAATTAGATAATAATTGTTAGTTTTGAAGCGAGAGATATAATAACTAATCTCCTGTTAATTTAATATCGTGCAAAATATAAAATCAATGCTTACGTAATTGCGAATAGACTTTCTTATTGAAATTCTAAAGAAAAAAAATACAATTTCTTGCTCTATACTTCACAAAATAAATCAACTCGTCACATACTTCACTCGCTTCTTTCATCAAGGCACCATATTCGCTCGTCCAATCCCGTTCTTTTTGAAAAAATTCATCACAATCCTGAATAATTAACGTAGAAATCAATGTATAAAGTGTGGACTTGTGCAAGCGTGAAATTTTCTCACCTTATGCGACGCCTTCCTATTTTCCACAGCATCAAATAAATTACTAAACAACCCTTTCTTTACTTTAGTTCGTGGTGGCGCCTGGAAACGAAATAAATTAACACCAATTTTTTTAAGTTTTCAAAATAACGAGTAATAACCTCGAGTTTAGTCAGAAAGTCTTCCAACTGTTTATCGACACCAAACTGCTCATGGCACAGAAGTAAACTCAGATATTTTTCTAACATTCGGCAATCTTTATAAAAGTCGTCTTTCTGCACCATTTTCGAATCATTTCCCAGCTGTTTTTTTGATTTGGCTTCTGCCATCTGCGAGGTAACAGCTGGTTTTGGAGGTAAAGGAGGAATCTAATTTCAAATTAATGTAATTAACAGTTACAGACTCCAGAATTGTACTAGACTTTCGTACAATAACTCCATTGATGTTGAAACTTGTCGTTAAGCAATGTTCAAGCCATTCGAAATCTTCGTATTGTCGATGCACCGTGTGAATTTCATTTTCGGAATCCGTCTATTTTTTAAACATAAAAATCAACATTAAAAAAAAAAATTTAAAAATGTACGTTTCTTCAAAACTTACTCTCCGACTTATGACTGTATATTTAACCACATCTCCATCTTTGGTGACATCATCGGAAAATTTTACTTTAAACTTTGGTTCAAAGGGTTCTCTCGGTTGGGGAGTGGAAGCTGTCGATGAAAACCCGCTAACTGTATCGATGCTTGGCGTTTCCAAGTCTCCTTCAGACATTTCGTTGGCCATGTTGCAGAATTGTTCGTCTGAAAAACGCCCATCAAGATATACAAACCGAAAAAAAAAAGTACTGATAGTGTGATAAGCAGCAGGTGTTACTTTGCACTTGCAAACTGATCAACGACAGTTACTATTGTCAAACAAAGATAACTTTTCATTCGAAATACGGACCAAATGAGGTTCATTTTGGTTCTCACGTGTAAAGTAATTTAAATCGAAAATAATAATTTCTTAAAATAAATATTAAAACCTATAATTATTAGTACCATAATCCATAGTGAGGAAGTTTAAATGATCCAAAACTGGGTTAAGTTAATATTGCGGTTATTAATTGTAGGAAAAATAAATTGAACACATCTAATTGATTTAGTGCTCGCACAAGTTATACGGGAGCTACGTAAACACATCCTTTCGCTTGGAGGCGGCCATTTTTAAATAAGTTGGACCAATTACACGAATCACGTGATAACGTGCAGCCAATGGGCTTGTTTGTGGTTTTCGTTTTCCGGCAACAACAAAATACGCGCTTTGTAGAAGCTTCGAATTAATTTACATTTCTATTTGCTCTTAAAATTTGCGATCCAAAAATAATACTTTTAACAATTTCTTTTATTATTAAATAATCCAATCCACAACAATATCACAAAATACATTTAACGGAATGCTACCTTTGCAAAAAAATAAAATATAAAATACTTGCTCTGATCTATAGTAATCACACAACCGTCACCAGTTTACACACAACACCAAATATACACTATAGTGGAAACAGGTATACATTTACATCACAAAGCTACTGGAGTGGTGGATTTCAAAATTTAAATAATAAAAAAACACCCTGGACTTTGAAGGAGATTTTTCAAGCTAGAGCTTATCAAGTATATTGACACCACAGATAGAAAAAAATGAATTTACAAATTCCAGATTTAAAATCAGTTTAAAATATTTATTAGACACTTATCATGCAACGAGTGGCAGTGAAGTGAATTTATGATGAACAGATGAAAACCTGACGTCGAAATGTTGGATCAAGAATGGATACGTATAAAAAATACTGTTATTTTTCAAATAACTTACTCAGCCTTGTCCAAAACTTTAGGAAAATTACTTTGGTCCTCAATACTTATGTAAAAATATCACAGTGCAAAATAACAACAAAAAAATTAAATTAAGGAACGAGTAAAAAATAACAATAATCTTGGATCGTTGTTATTCTCTTACAATTTCGAACAATTGAAATTAAAATAAATCCAACTGCTCTCTACTTTATAACCACAACTACGTCGTGGATCTAACATCAATTGACACCAGCAATCAGAGATGGTTTCTTCAGTGATTCTCGGCCAATTCGACAGCTAGAATCGAAAAAATCGGCCTCGATACCACGTGCAAACAGACGAATAAGTTGGCAATATACTCTGAAATCACACAAATAATTTGTCGAGCAATCTTTTTATAAATTACCTTACAATAACACTTACTTTACGTTAATTGCTGGTTCTTCTACTAACTCTCCATCACAATTCCACATACTCGACCGCACTTGTCGGAACGAATTAGTGGTTCCAATTTCGTCATCTAACATGTGTGTTGGTCGGAACTGAAATTCTCTCGCACGGTATACACGAACAAAATCCAAATTAAACTGAAAAAAAAATTTATTGTTTAATTTAAATAGTTACATTTTTACGAATCAATTTTAGTAAAATTCTTACTGGATCATCATTATGTACCGCCAACCGCAAAAGGAACCTTAAATAATTAATGCGAGAGCATTTTTGAACAACCACAATATCTGTACATCCATCGCCCAAATGAGCGGATGGAGAAACGCCTTGCTTCGTCATCCCACAAGCGCAGGATAAAGTGACGGTGTTAATTCCAAGAAAACGACCGCGTATACACTTCCAACCGGTGACTGACGACTGAGCTTCGCCAGGCAACGATGATAGACGCTCGTGAGCACGTTCGCAAGTTCGACACCTGTAAAATATAATATAACCATTCATGAAAAAAATGTATTTATTTATAAATCCAATCGCGTCTTTACCCCGCCCTGCATTTGTCTTTATCTAAAGGTGTTTTCTCTGGTTTTGGATGAAGGCGGAAAAGGATTTCACCTTCGTACGCGCGATTGCGTAGAATTTTTTTAAATCCTAAAATAAATAATTTTTCTTTATTACAAATGCCAAAATCTAAATTAAAAAAACCGGTTTACCTGCCCAATCATAACGATACGTTCCTAACCATCTATTTTTTTCACTATCACACATAACATCGCCAAAATATCCATAAGCAACCATCGTAGTTGCGTAACGAATTAAATTATTTTCATGAAACACACCGCAAACATCGACATTAACATTATCACCAATTAAAATGTGTAGCGCAGATGTGATGGGATCATTAGTTCCAGTTGTTGAATATGCCATTGCGTCCGTCGATCCTTGAATAAAAATTTAGTTAATTATAATTCTTAAATGATGCAAAATAATGCATTCAATACCTGCAGGAATAATTCCTATTCTGAGTTCTGGGCGTTTCGGTTGATGCTGACTGTTATGCACATTAATGCCAGCATCTTTTTGCATTCGCAAAAGAAGTCCATTGAGGAGTTCGTTGAACATTCCATCGCCACCAACCGCAACCACGCTAAAATACAATTTAATTTAATTTATTTAATTTATTTTATTTTAAAACTAAACAAACAACGTACCCATCTAATTTAGACAAACATGCTTCTTGCAAATAATCCCTCGCATGATTCGCACGTTCCGTCGCTGAAATAAATCTCCATTAACACGGAAATATACTTTAAACACTTTATTTTCCTCACTTATGATTTGAGTGTCAATGGCGGCCAGTTCAAAAATGGGACGGACTTTATTTTCATAAATTTTCTGAGCTTTTTTCTTGCCACCGAAAGGGTTTATAAAAATCAGCAGTCGTTTAGGACGATACGAAAACCCTGTAATTTAAAAAAAAAAAAGCCATAATTAAAAAATAAATAAATGTTTTGATTTAATATTAAATTGACCGTTAATAATATCTTGGATCGCCGCTACCCAATTTTGTATAACGCGAGAATTCGGGTTGCGGAAAACGAGTGATCGTAGCTTCCACCGATGTTTCCACCCTCTTTCCACATAACTTAATTCCAGCGCAGTAATGCGAAAAGGTATTAGTTCGTTTTGTCGATCGTCCCACGTCTGGATACAAGAGCAACAACGATTTCGTCTGCTACCTTCGACCGCCTTGACAGCGACAACTTCGCTTAGTGGCACCTGGTGGCAAACTGGAAAAACAAAACATAAACAAACAAAATGAACAACTCGTGTTGATTCTATACAGGATAAAAAGAATTTTTTTCTCGTTATTTTAATTTATGAATCGCTTATTTTTTTGCGGAATCTCGATAAGATAAAAATACGCATTTCTGCAACGTAAACTTCCTGTTATGTAACTTTTCTTTCTAATATTTTTTCGTGAAATTATAGCCAAAGAACTCGAAATAGATCCACCCAATTACTTTACTAACGCGTGCAAGAATGATTTAAACTACCCACAGACTGGAACCCCTCGCAAATTAGTGTTCATCACGTTACTACCCAATTCACTTTCCTCGTTTTGCGATTACAGAACGAGGTCAAATAGACCCAAATGAGGTCAGAGAAATTGGTCGAAAACATAAAGCGAAAGTTTTCTCCTATTTTCCTGCTATACATGAATACATTAATTGTCTTTTTGTCAAAATAAAAAAAGTCTCGTGTTGACATTTTTTTCCTCATGTTTTTCATTTCTATTAATTCACAAATCAAACAGCTAACAATGTTATAATTTTTTTTTTCTTCCCAAACAATGAGAAATATCAATAAATTAAAAAAGCGGGCAATGAACTGGAAGCGAGAGCATAAAAAACGACTGCGAAAATTTTCCCTTAACCGTCTGAACTATTGTACTTCATTCAATCCGAAACCTGTTTTTAAAATTGGCATTAATATAGAATGTTGATAAAAGTAAACGTGCTATTATTACTTCGCACAAACACAATAAAAAGGATTCTCGGAAACAAAAACTAACCCACGCTAACATAGGAGAAATCGCGAACTAAAAGTTGGATTTTCGTTGGAACGAGAGAGGGAAAACTATTTCCTTTGCCCACGCGCCATTTATCATATTCGCTGAGGAAATTATCCATTTCGCAATCATTAAATTTTTTTTTGTTGTTCCTCCATCTGCTTATTTTTTTAAAAATTGTATTGGCATTGAGAAGTTAAAATTAAAGTCCAACGAGCAATATATAAAAATTTGGAATACAAATTTTAAAAATTTGAGAAAATTGACTAAGTCACGTGTACGGTTTAATCTCATTTCGTTTTGGCCAAACAAATCGCATTTCTTAACAAAATATGTCGTTTTTTAAAAATAAAATGCTTAGATAATACAAAAATAAAGCTTAGTGGATGATATCTGGCTTGAATTTACATTTATATTGCCAAACACGACCCAAAACTAACCAAAATAGAGGATTAAAAAAAAAATTGTTTGTAGTTTCTGCGTGGTAAAGTCCCAAGAAGTCGTAAAAATCAAATAAACGGTTTTATCTATTCAGCTTTGAATGTTATTCTAAGTCTGTTCATTTTAAATGGCCTTCGCGCAGCAGCCAATTGGAAAATATAAAATCAACAAACAAATAAATCCTCGAATGTAAATTGCTCAATGCCCACGTCATCATGTTTTTCTGGTTTATTACTTTATCCACTATTCCTTATTTAATAATTGCATCGAAAAAGACAACATTATAAGCTTAAAAATTTGGTGTTCAAAACCCATAAAAAATTACTTGGAGTCCATCCAAAATTAGTTGCATGTTTTTATATGGATTTCACGCTTGAGGTTTAATTTCCAGCAAAAACCATGTTTTTACATTGCGTAAATATTATCTCAAAAACCCACGATAACGAATATCTTTCATTTTTTTATACACAATAAGAAATTTTTTTTGGGTTGATTTTTGATGGTTTTTTGTTTGGTAATTCAAATAATTTAATTTTTTTTTCTTCTAAAATCTATTTGAATCGAGCAGCAAATGGAATAAAATAGATATAAAAAGATATTTTCTAAAAGAAAAAAAATCCAGGAAAGAAAGTTTGCCTACTGACCCAAATACACATTATTTACGATTTTTAAACTGATTTTTTTTTTTTTCAAAAATATTTTTTTATTCATTTTTTTATAACAGAAATGAAAACAATTACTTTTACTTTCGGGTTCGTATTTGTGCTTGCATAAATTCAGTACACCATTTGTTGTTATTATTATTATTCATTTCGCCATTCCTTCCTCTTTACAAATTGAACAGATGTCGAAATAAATATTTTTTTATCCGCCCAACTGCTACAATTTTAAAATTTGCATCGAACCAAACACAATTTTTAAAAAATAAAAATAAAAATAAAAATAAAACTTTTTAATAAAATTTTTCTTAGCAATAAAAAATTAATACTATCGAGACTATTTTCTAGGTATTATGTTTTTAGATGTAAATTAATTACACAATTAATGTTTTTATTACGGTGGTCAATAAAACAAAATCCGCCATTGTAAACAAAACAAAATTAATTCCAACTAATTAAACCTACGCTTTTAAATAGAATTTTTTTTTAAACATGTGATTTGATCGCTTAATTTAACATTGAAAATTCATTTAAAATTCACTCCACGAAAGGTGATTTCAACATTTGTTCTCAACGAGAGTGAAAAAGGTGAAAACCAACGAAATCAATAAGAAAACCGATTGCACGCGGCGTACGAGCAAGAAAATTACTTACAGTCTGGACATCCTTCGGGTTTCCAAGAAATTGAAACGGGTGTTAAAGTTACACGATGCCGTTTACTCTTAATTTCGAAACAATTGGCGAGAAGATTATTCTCTCGCCCTCCGCCTCCATCAGCCATCGCCATCATATCATCTGGAAAGTGTGGCGCGCCACCTAATAAGAAAATGGCAAAAGCCCAACTGCGCATGCGTCAATATATTTAAGTCAATATCCCACAGTATCTGATACAACAAAGTGCGAATACAAAAAGCGCAATGTTATCTTTTCTTCACGATGTTTCTGATTATTACCGACCAAATTGTCTAAATTTTCGGCCATGTTCTAAATTGACGGAGTATTTTAAAAGCAGATTTGCGAATTAAATCGCAAAAATGGCTTCTCTATCAGAAACTGAGACTTCAGATCACGCCAAAAAAGCAAGTTTATTATTCGAACAGGTACATTTTTCAAAAACAACAATATAAAAATACTCGATCGCAACAGTCTGGTGCGTTAACGCTTCCGGCCGGCATAAAAGATCGATAAAAACTAGTTAAAAATTTTGCCGATAGGATTAATATTTCGTCCACATGCTAAATCGAGTGCTAAATCAGATATTTATAAGATAATCTATTTTACAGCGTTTAAAAATGACCGAAGCACAGAGAAGTAGCCCTATAAAGAACTTTTTAGCTGGGGGATTTGGTGGAGTATGTCTCGTAGCAGCTGGACATCCTCTCGATACGATCAAAGTGAGTTGTCAATGTCAAATGTGTAAATTGAAGCTTGAATAAAAATCAAATTTTTAGGTGCGACTGCAAACAATGCCGAAACCCGAAGTCGGAAAATCTCCACTGTTTACGGGAACATGGGATTGCGCCATGAAAACAGTTCGAAAAGAGGTTGACGTTTGCGCTTCTTGATTTCTTGATCAATAAATCACCAAAATGACATTTATTTTTAAAGGGATTTAAAGGTTTATACAAAGGAATGGCAGCTCCCATTGCCGGGGTTACACCGATGTACGCCGTGTGTTTCCTCGGGTTTAGCATTGGAAAGAAATTGCAACAAACCAGTCCAGACCATCAGTTAAGGTACCGAAGAAGTTGAAGTTGAGAGTTATAATTTATAAATTACATTATCTTCTACTTTTTTTTTTTTTTTTTTTTGAATGTTGAGAAAGTTGTACTCTTGAAATATTCTCACGCTGAATGAAAGAAAAGCATTTTTGTTTGAGTTTAATAGAAGGGGGGAAAAAACAAATTTTCGGATTTAATTTCAACCCACTTTTCTCTTGGCGTCTTGATACTTCTCTCCGATGGCGCCAACATAAAGAAACCAAAGATGTCGGCACCGGTTGCTGAAAATTAAAAGCATAAACAAAAATCTTATCAAATGCAGTTTTAAGAGGAAGCGAGTAATAAAAGTACTACTTTTTACAGCAATTTAAAAAAAAAAATTAGTATTACTATTACAAATGTATTTTTTTTATATATCTAATTAATACCTTTTTAAAAAAAAAAAAATTACATTTTCAGTTTATTTCAGCTATTTAAAGCTGGAATGTTATCAGGTGTGTTCACAACGGCTATAATGGCACCGGGCGAAAGAATTAAATGCTTATTACAAGTAATTAAAAATTTTACATAAACAGTTACAACAACTGACTCTTAACTTTTTTTTCTAGATTCAACAAGCGTCTGGCGATGCAAAATACGCGGGACCAATAGATTGTGCTAAAAAACTATACAAACAAGGCGGGATTCGAAGCATTTATAAAGGAACTGGAGCGACTTTACTCAGAGGTACGAAAAGCTATAAAAAAAAAAGTGGACATATTTCGGTCCCACACTGCGTAATCATATTTTATAAATCAAATAAACTTTTGATACGAGAGTTTATTTCAGATATAAAAAAAAAACCCAAAAAACTATTATAAATTAGAATGAGACAAAAAGTAAAATACATTCTATGCAGAAATTGGAAATCTACACCGCACTAGTCTAAGTATTGCCGTACTTTTTTTTGAAACATTTTAATTGCTTCTTTAACACGTCCATCACTGGTTTACCACTGAACTGTTTGGGTACGTGACACAAAGGTTCAACGCTCCTTTCTTTAACATATTTAACCTCAGTTGCCGCATCTATTCGAACCCGTCCGATCGCGGACGACTTCCATTTACCGGCGTCGCACGTGCAGTTCCACGGGTTGCCTTCGAGACGCAGAGAAGCCAGGGAATTAGGAATAACGTTGAAGAATCGTCTCGGCAACGCGTCCAGTTGATTGTGCTGCAGGAACAGCTCTCGGAGACGTTTGAGTCCGAAAAATGCACTCGGGTTGAGTTTGACTAACCGATTTCGACTTAAATCCAGACGAATTAAATATTTCAAACCGGAAAAGGCATCGCGATACAGACGTTTCAAACGACATTCGCGAATAGCGATGCTTTCCAGATTGGGCGCCCCGACAAAAGCGTTGGTCGTGATCTGTTGCAAACGGCCCTGGACGATGTTGAGATGAGTGAGCGACGTTAATCCCGCGAACATGCCGTATTCCAACACGTTGTTGTCGATGTTAGGAAGCGTCAGGGACGCGAGACGGGTGAGACCGGCGAAGGAGAAAGGCATAACGTGTAGCGGCTGCTTTTTGTAACCCAGAGTGAGCGTTTGAAGGTTGGGCATTGCGTGGAACGCGTTCGGGAAGATTACTTGTACCGGATTGTCGTCGAGGTGCAGGGATGTCAAACTGTCCATCAGCACGAACGTGAAGGTGGAGATGTGACCGATTTGGTTTCCTGTCAAGTCCAAATGCTGCAGACGAGGCAGAGGGAAATCTCCGGTGCAGTTCTCGAAGCAGCGAAGACGGTTCCGGGAAAGGCTGAGGACTTTGAGATTAGGAAGAGTGGAGAAAATTGATGGCTGCACGTATTCTATGTCGTTCTGGTTGAGCGAGATTTCTTGCAGAGCTACGTGTCCGAAAAATAGTTCCGAGGGAAGGTTTCGGAGACCCACGTTGATTAAATGCAAGATCTAGAGTAGGAAAAAAAAATTTATTGTTTGGGTTTTTGTGGTCAAATTTTAAAATTTACTTTGAGGCCTTTAAGTTTAGTGAAAGTTGACGAATCGAGTGCGGTTATGTTGACTCTGCATAATCGTAAATGTTGTAGTTTTGGTTGCGATCTGAGCCAGTCGTTCGCAACGGCGATTCGCTTTGCGGATGTGGAGCGAAGGCCCTGGATTTCCAAGCCGAGTAATTGAGGGATGTGTCGGAAGTGTTTATCAGATAAGACGAAGGATTTTGACGAGTCTTGCTGAATTAAAGTCAAAGTCTGGAATTTTGGATTTTGGATTTTGGATTGAATTTAAACGAATGTTAATGAATGTTGGGTTTTTTTTTTTTTTTTTTTTTTTTTTTTTTTTTTTTTTTTTTTTTTTTTTTTTTTTTTTTTTTTTTTTTTCAAACCTGAGTTTCGAGAGGTATTTTATTCAGGATTTGTACTAGAACTGTATCGGTGTGAACATTGCACACTACAGATCGTACGTACGCTTCTTTTTTCGAATCCAGCGGGTTGTAAGTGTGGCCTAGAACCCATTTAGCAGCCGGTGTCAGTGTGCAATTGCACTCTTGGGGACAATATAAAGCCCATTTGGACTCGATGAATGGCAACTGAATGATTATAGCAAATAAGGAATTGTTTTTTTTTTTTTTTTACATTTGAATGTTGGGAAACACTTACCAGAATAGTTGTAAGGAGATAGAGAAATGCTCTAAATGAAGTTGTCATCATTACCTTTTTTATGAAATTCTGTAAAATGGAAAAATGGATGAATTTGGTGGGGAGTTTGAGTTAAAGTGGGGAGATATTTATCAAAGAGAAGTAAAAGTTTCAACACGCTTTTGATAAAAGAAGGTTTTGTGTTATACGAGCTGAGAACTCTCAATTTCTCTTTTTCCCATTGCATGAAATGATGGGGTTTACAGTTACTTGCCCCATTAAGAACGAATTATTGAATATAAATAGATTATTTTTGTTCTTACCGACTTGGAATTGCTAATTCGGACGACTAGAATTACAAAATCGTGCGCGCTTTGACTGTCTTCAAGGTAAACCGGGTGATAATTTGTTGCATTATTGCTTCAAATCCTTGTCATCTCTGTCATGTAAATTTTAAATTTTAAATTTTGGATTTTTTTTTTTCTTTTCGTTTCTTTTTTGAAAATAAAATAAAATGTTTCGGCAGATCGGCACACGTTAAAAACAAGTGCTTATTGGGAGTAGTTAATTAGAAGAAATGATGAGTATCCAAAAGTGAAGTGAAGATGAGTGGAGCATTTACACATCACAACCTTAAGCAGGCTCCGCCTACTGTTTCCTGGGTCTTCTTTCCTGAAAAGCTTGCGATTGAATTTCACTTAAATTTCTTAATTTTTTTTTTTTTTGAACATTATATTTGAATACTATCGGAGTAATTAGTTTAAATATTTGAAATCGATACATGAATTGGTACGGGGACATCGATAAAGATTTGTTAATTTCTTTTAATTTTTATTCCGAATAGATGTACCTGCAAGTGGAATGTATTTCATGACGTATGAATGGCTTCAGAGGGTTTTAACACCAGAAGGAAAAACGTGAATTAAATTTTATTTTTATTATTTTTATTATTTTTATCATTTTTATTAAAATTTTATTGCAGACGATCGGATTTGAGTCCGTTAAAAACGATGTTCGCTGGTGGAATGGCTGGAATATTTAATTGGGTGGTAGCCATTGCTCCAGATGTGTTGAAATCGCGACTCCAAACTGGTAAGTGTGCGAGGAATTTGATTCGAGATTTGTTGATTTTTGTCTCTTTTCGTGGGAAATAAAATATAAAATAATTTGATTGGTATAAAATGGTACAAAATTGTTGCGGAACTTAGGCGCCGTCTCTAACTTTTCCTTATCCGGGAGAGGGTGGGTTGTTGGATCCAGGTAAGGGAAACTGGACATCCGGTGTATGATTTCACTTCCGATTATGCCAAAAAAAAAAATTAATTTCTTCAGTAAAAGATTGAATTTAATCGTGAAGTTCAATTAAATTCAATTAGTTTTGGACAAAATTATTAAATCGTGTCGTTTGTTTGCTTTATAATTTGATTTTATAAATGTATTTTTATTACTAGCTCCTGAAGGAACATATCCGAACGGAATTCGAGATGTTTTTACACAACTCATGAGAGAAGAAGGACCGAAAGCGTTGTTTAAAGGAGCAGCTCCTGTTATGTTGCGAGCATTTCCTGCCAATGCAGTAAGTTTCCCTGAATGGAAACGCAATAGTCAACAGTTACATATATTTTTCTCCCCAATTTTCTAGGCCTGTTTCCTCGGCTTTGAAGTCGCTATGAAGTTCCTTAATTGGGTAGCACCGAACATTTAAATAGGATAAATTTTTAGTGTCCACAACTGTGAAATTTGTGTTTGTAGTAAAAAAAAAAAAAAAAATTATTTAAATTATAATGAATATAATAGATAAATATCATATTTTGAAACGTTTTAATACCATATATATAAGTGTACAAATTAGAAATTAAGAAAAGAAAAAAAAAATTGCTTTATTTTTAAAATATATATATTTTTTTTTTTTGGAGTTTTTCTGCACATGATAAATTTTCAATTTAACATGACCACAAATTGGAGGGGAAAAATATAAAGATGATAACAACTGCTTCACTTCTATTGTCTTAGTTTCCATTTACCGAAATATACAAAGCTCTTCAACAAATATTTTAAACTTTTATTGAGTAATAAATTTCAATTTTTTTTCCCCAATAATTATTTCAAAGCTAGACAAATAATCCTTTGACTTTAAAACTAAAAAAGAAATAAAAGAAAATTAATTTTGATTTAAAATTTGACCAAATTTTCGATATTGTTTTATTTACCCTTTTGAGAAATTCTTCCGCACAAATGCGCGCTCTGGCATTAACTGCCAACTTCATTTCGCTAATTTCTTTATCGATTTCCTCCATGAAGTGGATAACAAAATCAACCAATTTATGCTTAAACATCTGCTCTGTGTGGAAATTTGTAATCAGGAAACTTATATCATAGCCCTAAAACAAAGATAAAATTGATTAAATTTTATATTTTTTGTGTTAAATGATTGCAAAAACCTCTATTGGTTTGCGACGTAAAACTACAAAATTCTCCGCTCTCATCATCATGAACCGCATAAATTTGTGGCATAGAATTTTTTCGATTTCATCAGCCTGCAAGTATTCAAAACTTCGCATTAGATAATCACAAATTTCGATGTTCGAATAGATTTTTTTGTAACCTGTTTTACTGCTATGCTTATACGAATGGAATTAACCGAAGCTTCTATAAGAACTTTCTCTTTTTCGTTTCTGCTGATTACTACAGGGCTCAAAAGTAACTCTTTACTACTTCGCACTTCTACTTCAGGTTTATTATGCCTCTCTATGACCTGTGATGAGAAATTTTCTAGACACATTGCCGCCGTTAACGTGTGTCTCACCGCTGTCAAATACGGCCTTAATGTGGCAGACTAAAAAAAAAAAAAAAAAAGCATACATTTTAAATTTCCGTTAATTTCAATTCGATGTATATGTGAAAAAGCTTTAAAAGAAATAATTTTGAGTAATAACAATAATGTATCGAAATGTTTAAAAAGGAAATTCGTGCGAGTTTCATCGTATAATTGTTAAGCCTAATACGAGCAACCGAAGTGTTATTTTTTTGTTTACGTATTACAACTCTTTATAAACTGCGTAAAGTTTCATTAATTCGAATCAATAATTTGAATAAAATTTTGATGAATAAAGAAAAGTATTTTTGGAAATTGGTAGTAAAAATTAAATTTGAGTAAATAGCACACCCACCATGATCCTTCAGTACCGGAATTGGATTGATTCATAACTGCACATGCGTACTGCGGTCTGTAACTTTGCCCGCTCGCAGATAAATATCTAAAGGTTTAAATTGCTGAAGGATTAAATAAATTATTTTACACATTTTTAAAATCAAAATATATATTTTATAATCCGTATAAAAATATAATACGTTTTTTTTTCCTTTAAAATTTGATGCGCTTTTAGAGCGCTTATCTCAAAGGACAACTTTTATTGTGAATTAAATGCGGACCCCAACGCTAGAGTTTGCATCTGTTGTTTGTCGTGCTTTCAAGGATCAGGATTCAGGAGTGGTTATAAATTATGATCTCACGCACCACGATATTGAAAAACAAGATAAAAAAATGGAATAAAAAGCCAAAAAGGTAATGATTTAAAAGAAATAAATTAAAATTAAATTACGGATTTGAATTTATTTATTTTAGCACTTGGACGAAATGGCACATAGATTTGCTAATTATCTACAACTACGCGTATATTTTTGCACATAAAATCACAGTGTACCAATCTTACTGAGTAAAGTAATTATTTTAATCAGGGGCGGGTCTACCATGAAAATAATGTGATTCAGGGCTCCTGGCACAACAGGGACCCCCAGGAAAATAATGTGTTTCTTAGTTTTTCTGTTTTCAACGTATGTGTTGAGGGGCCCTCTAGTCTCGTGGGCTCCCCTAGCCTCTCAGGGACCCAATAAATATACAGACTCGCATTCGCAACTGGTTTTGAGCCATGTTGTAATGGGCGATATTTTCAGCAAATATTTAAAGACTTTTAAAGAGAAACTCAAAATGTCGTTTAATGGGTATTGTATCTTTGAAGTGAAGGCGAAAACATATGAAGCAACAATAATTTTATTTTTTTAGTTTAGTTGATTACGCCTGCCATGTTTTACTGTAATAAATTGAGTTTTTTAAAATTAAAAAAATCTCGTTTTTACATTGGATGTCAATGTCGAATTAATTTTGATAAGAAATATTCTTTTGTAATGCATAAATGGCGAGTTAAATGAGCTAAATAGAAAATAAAATGACTTATTTCAATATCTCTCGGTCTGAATTTGGAATCGTATTTTATTTCTACTATTGCTAGTGCAATTTAATATTAGAACATAACTCATAACGAGAACGGCAACAAGAAATATCAGAATAAGATCCAAAATATGATCAATCCCTAATAAATCGTCCGCTTCTTTTAGTGCCATAACTGCACATGCGTACTGTGGTCACCAAATTTGTCTGTCTGTAGACCGATTCCTGTACGTAAGTTAATAAAATATTGAGCAAGAAAAATCGAACGCTAAAATGTAATTAGCTCGAAACTGAAACTAACCGAAATGTTTTCTCGCTTCGTATATTTTTATTTATTTTTTATTTTAACAAATACTACACAATTTTTAAAATTATAAAAACAATAAATTAGAAGAAGAAAAAAATCCACGGTAAATACAGAACTATTCCGTGCCCCAGCCAGCGAGGTTCAAGCTTGTTTACAGATTGCCTACGTAACTTCCTCCTATTCGCAGTGAAGCCAGCCCGCGTGTTTTGGAACATTCCGAAGTTCATTTTCTACCCATTTTCTTCTATTTACACTTTAATTTATTTCAGTTCCAAAGTTTATATAAAAATGAATTTTGAGGACGAGGACGAGGACCCTGTGACATACAAATCGCCAGAATTAAGGGCGAAAATAGAAGAAGTTTTGAGTAATTTACCAGCTCTGCACATTGACGAAGTAAAACATTTGACATTTTTTATTTGTAATTTGTATTCTTATTCAACACGAATTTGATTACATTTGGTTATTTTTAAGAGTGATACTTCGGATGAACCAGTTCGTCGCCTTACCGAGGCTGAAATGCGAGCATCGTGTACTTCATTATTTTCCAACTGCAACTCGACGGCTTCGAGCTCGAGGGATGTGAAATCGGAGAAGAAAGACGACAAAAACATCTTGGACGAACCATTTTTCCAGGCCCCGGACAATTTGGATGAGATTTTAGACGCCGAACTCGGTACAAATTTTAGCAAGAAAAAAGGGAAAAAAGACGAAAGTCAGCTCGAGATTAATATTAATCAGGAAAACGGCAATTTTCCCGATGATAATGGCGAAGGGAGTGTGAGACCAGAGGGTGACGAATCTTAAAACAACAAAAATAGCTATACATTTTTGTGCCGTTTGTTTTAATTTATTTCGATCCGCAAATCAGATTCTCAATTGACCAATGAGGAATGCAGCGCGGCTCAAGGTGATGGTCACCAGTTTGAACTGAACAGGGAATCAATAACGTTTTCTCAAATCACCAAAATCATGTCCGCCTCGTGCGGCGAGCACTTACCTCCCATCACCGGCGAAGGAATCGTACTCGAAGAAGGAGATTGCGGAGTACGGAAACTGGCCACTTCGTCAGGATCGCGACCCGAGATGTCCGAGAATGCGTGGAAACGAGCATCAGCTTCCACGAGTAAATCTAAAAGAAAGAAAAAAAATGTAAAAAATATCAAATTTAATTTTTTTGTGGGTTTTTCTTTAGGTAATTGTGGTCGGCCCGCAACAGTTCCAAAAGCGCGCGCTAGACGCAGCGAAACAGCTTCGGTGATGACTAACACCGACCAATCTCGCGAGCTAATTGGGAGTCAACAAAAGGTTAAAGCTAAAAAATCGGAGGAAGATGAGTCGGACGACAGCGACGATGGGTCCTGGTGGGACGAACATGGCAAGGGCGCCGTCGGTGGGAGTTGTCCCATCCCTAAACGGCGAACGCTGCTCGATAAAGGCCCAAACGTGGACATCACGCGTCAACGAAGCATTTTGGACTTATGCAGTGTCCAGCACGGCGAAACGGTCGACAACATCGAGTGTCAGGATTCGATGGAACAGAAATGCCAGGCTGAAGTGTTGGAGAGTGCGGAAGCGGTTGAACCGCAACGTTTGGTTGATAATGTGTACGGGGAGAATTTGAAGGAAGACGGGGGTGCGATAGGTGGCGGCGACGGCATTAGTGGGATGCACGAAGACGACGCGCGAGTGATGGAGAACGACATTGAAACGGTGCGCAGCGAAGCCTGGGATTGGGTCAGTGCGATTCCGCGTGCTTGTTTTTTGGATGACACGAATCAGGGGGACGAGAGTTACTTGCCCCTGCTCAGCTCGTTACGAGATGATGATATTGACCCCAGGTTGCTGCAACATGAATTACGAGTTGCCAGAAATGAGTGGAATTAAAGAGAGCATTGAAATTGTTACACTTTGTTATTTATTTTTAAATAAAATTTTAATTTCCAAAGTTCAACCTTTTTTTTGCGGGATCAATTTACACGTGCCAGAGTGCCATTGAATGACGTACTGAAAGTCTGAAACGAGTCTACTTCAGCTATACACGTGATTCTACACATAAATAAATTAATACAACGTTAATCATCTTTTGTATTAACTCGTTTTATTTTTTAGCTTCCGATGGCTCGTTTTTTAAAGCTAAAGGTTCTTGATCTTTTTCTTTTATTGATAATTTTTCGTCGTCGTCCTCGTCGCCGTCTTTGACGGGGTAAAGTTTGGGATGCTTAGACATGCATTCTTGCATCGTTTTGAATTTGCCAAAACAATCGCTGCCTTTCGGGTCCGCTTTGCTGTCGTGAAAACAAGAAAATGCGTCGCGGAATTCCATTCCACAAGGTCCTGTAGCCATTCCACCTAAACAAGGGCAGTTCCAGTTGATTTCTCCATTCGGTAGAAGCAAACCTAAATTTTAAAATTTTAAAAAAATTAAGATTTAGCTTAAATTTTTGTAAAAAAAAAAAAATTTTATTAACCTGGTTCATCATCTTCATCTTCCAAAACAATAGTGCTTGGTTTTTGGTGGTCTTCCTTCGTAACGAAGATGATCTTATCTTTGCCTGAGAAAAATAAACAACAATTTCAAATTTCACATTTCAAATTTTAAAAAAGGTTTGTATTTTCTAATTCTGTAAGAGATATCTTAAGTACCTTCTTGTCGGCAGTAAGACATTATTGAAAACAATGATTTTTCAATCCAATTTAAAATTTACATTCAGCCTTGATCGGCTTTTCAAGAGTTTTTCGATGTAAGAAATCTGCAGTCGGCACAATTCACGTGGAGGAAATGCACACAGCGCATGCCTGACCGGAAATGCAATAAATCTCGGTAATATTACGGAAGGTTAGAAGATTGATACGATACGAAATTTATAATTAAACTATTCTCAAACAGCTGTGTGCAAACAAAAAAAATCGTTTTTGAAACAAAGTGAAGGAAAAAGCAACAAAATATTTCCAGATTTATCACAATAAAACATTTTTTATATGGGTATATATATACATTGATTATACACTCTAACGGTTTATTTACACTTATTATCACACTTTATAACATTTAGATCAATAAAAACGTGATACAGGTATTTAAAAAGAGCTAAAATAGAATCATTTTAATTTAATAAAATCTCAAAACGTAAGTGCACCCTCAGCTTTTCCGTAATATTGGATTGTGATGCTCCGCAAATGTGGTTTTCCTCTGTGAAAAAAAAAAAATTAATGCCACGTTCGCATCTGCTCGGGTTTGTTTTCTTTAATTGAGAATGAATCAAGACAAAAAACTGGCCTCGTTTTCATTACTACACAGAAGGTGCGTAGGCGTTCGTTGCCGATAAATCCAATTAGAAAGGAAAAATGACTTAATACAATTTTATGTACCGGTGAAAGTTTTCGTAAGATTGAGGTTTTGTTGGAGCAGAATCTCATAAAAAGTGGTGATGGACAAGCATCATGTAGGGAGTTCATACATCATTAATTAAATCTTTTTAAAACAATACAACTTTAAATGCACGACATTTTTAATAAATTATTAATATATACATATATATATTTTTTTCACATTTCCGTAACACGTAATTATATTTTTATTTTTCAGCCGGCCAGTGAAAACGAGCCACTGAAACGTCGTCTTACGAAAACGGAGTGGCATGAACAAAAGAAAACGATGACACCTTTAAACTCCAATTCAAAAAATCCAAATCGTAAAACCAATTTAAAAAAAAATAATAAATTTAAGCGAATATTTATATTTATATATATTTTTTTAAATTTTAGAGACGGTATTAAAATGGTTGAGTCTGGTCACATTGACATTTCAAAATGCCGTTCTTGGATTAAGCATGCGGTATGCGCGGACACAACCGGGAAACTTATTCATTTCATCAACAGCAGTCGTCATTGCAGAATTTGTTAAATTTATATCTTGTCTCGTTCTCACTTTTTTCCAAGAGGGCAGCATTGTAAAATGGTTACACACGCTCAATACCCAGATAATCCGTCAACCAATTGATACCTTAAAGGTAACTAAATGAAAAATATTACAAAACATTACAAAAACCAAAAATTCAGGTTTCAGTCCCATCTCTCGTGTATACTTTACAAAACAATCTCCTTTACGTTGCTGCATCCAACTTGGACGCTGCCACATACCAAGTATAAGAATACATTTTTTAATTTACGTAAAATACATGACATTTTTCTTTTAGGTCACTTATCAATTAAAGATTCTCACAACAGCAATATTTTCTGTCCTAATGTTGAAGAAAAGTCTAGGAGTAATGCAATGGGTTGCTTTAGTTTTACTTCTGATTGGCGTATCGATGGTTCAACTCGCCGAATCAAACGCGCCATCGGTCGCAGGAGGTCACAAACAGAATCCGTTACTCGGTCTTATCGCCGTCGTGATTTCTTGCTGCATGTCTGGTTTCGCCGGTGTTTATTTTGAGAAAATATTAAAATCAACCAATGAAGTGTCCGTCTGGATGCGCAACATCCAGTTGAGTTTTTTGGCCATACCCATCGGTTTATTGACGTCATACGTCAACGACCACGAAGAAATTAACGATCGCGGCTTTTTCTTCGGTTACAACAAGGTGGTTTGGTTCGTAGTGGCGATGCAAGCTCTTGGTGGACTCTTAGTTGCGGTAGTGGTTAAATATGCCGACAATATTCTTAAAGGTTTTGCTACCTCTTTGGCTATTATTGTTTCCTGCGTTGCCTCCATCTACTTGTTCGAGTTCCGCGTCACTATGAAGTTCGCCATAGGCACGTTGTTGGTAATCGCTTCAATTTTCATGTACGGGCATCAACCGGCGGACAAAAAAGTGACAGCTTCACGCCCCGGTGTTTTAAACAAGGTTTGAAAGCGAAAGAAATGGAATATTTTAATGTTAATGCAGCACACGGTGGATTTGTTGGTATCTCTTACTGGTAATACGGTAATCAGTTATTTTCTTATATGAATAATGTTTTCACGATTAATTGTAACAAAAACGAATTAATCCAAGTTTATTTTAACAAAAAATTTTATTAGCTGATTTTTGTATACAATAACGCTGAAAATAAATTGGTATATTTATACAGATTTATTATTTTTATTTTTTAATTATAAAATCAAGTCTTTCGTACATAATTTGCTAGAACTAAAAAAAATTTAATTTTAATTTTAGAAAACGAGAAAAAAAACACCCCTAAACTGTCTTATCGCTGGAAATAGTTTTAATAATTTAGTTTTTTAATTATTACCCCAAATTAATTATCCCACAATTTGTGTAATAACGAATTATTATTATTATAAATAATAAATTGCATACATGAGTTTCCTATCGTTACAACATCAATATAATATCTAAAATATATAAATGCATTTGATAAAGAGCAAAAGCAAAACTAGTCGGTGCGTTACAAGGTTAAAACTGAAGAAAGGGTCCTTCAGAATCCAAAGATAAGAACTGGGGTGGCATATGTCACTTGCTCATATCTGCAAAACATACATCACAAACACGTACTGGCTTTTTGGACGAAGCAACTGTCGCTTGGCGCATGGAACATTCATTACAAAATATGTTGCCACAATTCCGACAATGGTGCTGGAAAATTAAAACGAAATTAAAAAGATAAAACAAGTTTTAACGCAAAGTTTTGGATATACCTTTCTGACAGTAACGGAAAACAATTTCTGACAAAGTGTGCAGTTTGTCGCGAGCGAATCGTCGGCCCATCTTCGACTCGTTAGTTTGGCACTTTCAATTTGTAGTGTTTGATTTTCACGCCCCAGTTCGTGCACGGCTGCTTGAGACTCGTCAAGTTTGTGTCGTAATTCCACACACGAATTGCGAAGTTTTTCACACTCACTTTCACTCGATAAGCACCTAGAATATATTAATTTTAATGTTATTTATGCTTTTAGCGAGTATAAATCGAATCACCTCTCTAATAACGCTCGTCTTTCAACGAGTGCGTTTTCCAATTTCGCCTCAAGTTCTGCAAAAAAGATATTTTAATTTAATTTCATTTTGATACGAAAAATGCTGACCTAGTTTATCCCCAGTTAATAAATCGAATTTTTTCGTTAAATCTTGCGCTTTGTTCTGTTCAGTTATTAAATCTCCACGAAGAGTTGAAAGATTCTCGTTTAAAGCACCAATTTGCATCTCGTATTTAGCGTCGTTTTGTTCCTTCTCTTGGACTACCGACAAATGCTCGCGATGCAACTCTTCGAATTTCGTTTTAATCGTTATCTTCTCGCCCTCAATTTGCTCGATATCGGTCTTCAAGTTTTCTTTTAATGTTTCGTGATTCTTTCTTTGTTCCGCTAAATTTTGTTCGCAGACTGCGAGCTGTTTCTCGACTTCTTCCTTCTGCATTCTCATCGTTTCTCGCGCTGCTGTCAAACTGTTTACGGTTTCCTCGCGTCGTTTTATTTCGTCGTCAAACTCTTCTTGACGTTTGAGTAAGTTTTGTTCTAAAACGTGCTTATTTTCTTCTAAATCAGATAATTGCTTCTGGTTTGTAAATATTTCTGTTTCTAAAGATGTCTGTAAATAAATAAATAATTATCATTCATATTAACTTTAAAAATAAATTTCTTTTCTATTCATACTTTTTGTAACATCAGTTTTTGCTGTTCCGCCATTGCTTCTTTCAGTTCGGAATCAAGTTTCAAAATCTGTTGACCCATCATAGATTTTACATGATTCAAATCTTCGAGTGACTTCGTTAAGGCTTTTTCATTTTCAACACTCTCTTGCAATTCTTTCACCATAGTACTCTTCTCGTCTTCCAATTCGTTCAACTTAACTTCTTTCTCTTTCATCAAATTTTCGATTTCTTGAAGTTTCAAAACACTTCCCTACGTAACAAAAATTAATAAAAATTGAAGATACAATTTATTACAGTAAACATAATAAATATTACTTCGCAGGACAATTTCATGTCATCAACTTCGCCCTTCTGCTTTGCATTTTCTTCTCTAAGCATCTATAAAATTTAAAAAAAATACATAAAAAAAATTGCATTTATAAACCTAAAAACAAAACTTACATTAATTTCTTTCTCGTGTGCTTTTAAAGTCTGAGTCTTTTCTTTCAAATGTTCGTCAAGTTTATTTAATTTGGCAGTCTACGAGTGATAAAATAGTAAATATTGATTACTACAATAAAATATATACCCATAAAACTGTGATAAAGTTATAAATTACATGATTCTTTATCAATTCTTCTTTTTCCTTTAATTTTTTCTCAACAACGGACAAATCTTTATCACTTTTGGCATGAGTGCTTTTTAGCTCCTCGTTCTAAACACATCAAGGCAAAAAAAAATTAATATTTAGTTCAAATTTTGAACATGTTAATTTGTCGTCAAAAAAATTTGCATAAATCGATTCCATACCTTTTTCTGCAAAACTTTATTTTCATCCACCTTTTTACGTATTTCAGTTTGAAGAGCGTCCCGCTCCTCGTTTAATTTTTTGATTTTGTTACTTAAACTTTCAATTTCCGTCGTCCAGTACACATCATTTTCTTCCAGCAGTTTTTCAAATTTAATCTAAACATAACCATTTTGTTAATACATTTAAAAGAGTGACAATCCAAGTTACACTTGCCTTGCTATTTTCCACAGTTTCTTGCATTGCCGTTAACTCATCATATTTACATTTCACTTCATCCTGTTTCTCAGCCAACTGCTTCTCTAAGGCATTTTTAGTATTAAGCAATTCGGTTCGTTCGGAATCCATGCGCATCACTTGATTTTCGAGTTTTTTGCTGTTTTCGTCCAATAATTGAGTTTGCTGTTCGCATTCTACACGTTTCTACAGACGATACAATTCTCAACGTAAAACTTCTAACGTACAAAACATTAGTAATCCACGAACCTCTTTTAATTCTTTTTCAGAAATGTGTAATCGCTGTATAGTTTCTGCTAATTGTCCATTCAATTCATCCACACTCAAACTTAATTTTTTTACTTCATCTTGCTATTAAAAATAACGTGTTAACAAATTACGAATAGTTATTGTATGTTAAACAACACCTTATTTTTGACAACTAATTCAATTTGAGCTAATTCTTTACTCAAATGACTATTATTTTCTCTTTCCTTTGCAATTTCCGTTTCCAGTTGTTTATTAGCAATTGTTCGACTGGATAATTCGCCTTCAATCTGTTAAAAACCAAAATGTAAACGTAAATTCACGGTTATAAAAACGTGGGTAAGCATCGTCATACTTTATCGCTTTTTTCCTTAGTTTTATGCAATGTAATTTTAATTTTTTCAGCACCAGTTTTGAGATTTGCTATTTCGTTCTCCAATGCCAATTTAGCATTCAAGTTAGTAGATTCAGATGTACTGAGTTGCTCAACCTACAGATGACAAATAAATGTTTAAAAAAAACATAAAAATTGTTATATTTTTTTTAATTAACTTGCTTTAGTTTTCAGATCTGCTTCAAGTTGTTCTACTTTTGCTTGTGTTACAGTCAGCTTCGAAGCAACATCCTTCATCGCTTTCTCAAACTTGCCGCATTTATCATTTGCTGCTTTAAGTTGATTTTTTGTCTAAAAATTAATTTAAACGATTAAGAATAACGTATAAGAGCCAGTTTAATTTATCATGGTAACCTCTTGAAGTTGTTTGTGTAAATTTTCCAATTTTTTAGTGCTTTCCTCATTTTGAAGCTCAGTTTGCTTTTGTTGCATTACAAGTTTCTCTTGCAGTTTCGATGTCTCTTGTTTCAACTGCTGAATAGCTGTATTAGCTCCTTCGCCAGCCTCGATTTTGGCAAACAATTCCGTTCGCTCAGTTTCCAAGTGCGATTTTGCCTCCCTATAACTAACCAACTGATTTTCCAATTCGCTTATCCTGACCTCTCTGATAAAAGAATTTAGAATTTTAGTTTAATTAAATCAACTAAATTAATAATCAATCAATCGTAGCATTACATCGACGTCCGCTGCCTAAGTTCAGTATCGAGTTGCGTATCTTTATTCCACAGCTTTGCTTCCAATTCATCAGTTTTGGACAATTTTTCTTCGAGTTGAGTTTGCAAGCTGCTTAATTGTTGATTTAACGCGACTAATTTTGATTCTGAATTACTTAATTCGATTAAAGTCTGCAATTAATCCAAAAATTAGAGTACGCAATGTCGATACAAATATTCAGTGACCAACATTTTCCAAATCTGAACTAATTTTGTTCATTTGCTGCTCTTTATCGACTAATTGTCGTTGTATTAGGTCACGATTTTTTTCTGCTTTGTCTTGTACTTCAGCTAATTCGGTTTTGGACTCTCTTATCGTTTCATCTTTCTAAGAATAAAATAAAAACTTTTAGTTCTACAACAACAAAGCATTTGTAATTAAATAATTTTGTTTTTACTTGATTATTTGCATGGATTAATACATTGCATTCTTCCGTTTTAACATGAATGTCATCGCGCAATTTTTTTATTTCAATATCTTTCAGCTGCAATATCGATTTAGTTTCATCAAACAACGCGGTTTGATCCTTTAATAACTGCTCCCTCGAAATCGCTTCATTTTCAACTTCATGCAGTCTCGTTTCGAGTTTTTTATTCGTTTCCATCTGTTCTTGGAGTGAAGAATGAAGTTGTTGAGTTCCAGACGACTTTTCACACAAAACTAATTTTAAACTGAAATAAACATCAAGTCACAAACATACGACATTCTAGTTTTAAAGCGTTTACCTTTCAAGCTCTTCAGGTTTTGGCGCTAACTGCAGCTGCTCTTTCAACTTTTCAGTTTCGTTCTTCAATCGTGAGTAACGTTGCTGTATTTCCTTAAATTCTTTTTCTAATTGTTCTTTCTCGGTCTCTCTTTCCACAGACGTTTGATCCATTAACGTTTGCACTTGAATCAATTCTTGTTGCAAAACTGCAACATCGTCTGCAGCTGGCCTATGCGTACAATAAATATATTTCAAAATAAAAGTTAGAAATTTGATTTTTTATGAATTATGCTAACCGTTGTTGCAATTCAGCCTCCAAAAGTGCTAATTTTTCTTGCGCTTGTTTTAAAATCTCTTCTAACATGTTTTTCACACTTAATTCACGGCTTGCATCTGCTTTCAAAGTATCGATGTCGCCATTCTAAAATGCATAAACATTTCAATTTATTTGATATCGTTTAAAATATCGTTTACAAACCAACGACGTGGTTTTAGTTTCCAAACTGTCTTTTTCTTGTTTCAATAAAATGTTTGTTTCAACAGCTTCAGATAATTGTTTTCGTAATAAAACAATTTCAGACGACACTATAAAACAAATCAAAATTAAATGTAACATAAATAAACTGTAAAACGTTACCACAATTTAACTTACTTAATGATTTTGATTCTTCTAACGACCTAATTTGAAACTTGTACATTTCTTCAATTTCATTCTAAATAATTCGTTAAAAATTAAATTCTAATTCCAAATAATTAATTACAACCACAAAATTAATACTTTGCCATCACCGTCGCCTTTAGTCGACTTCACTTCAACCTGCAATCTCTGCACTTCCCGTTTCAAATCATCCGAATGATATTTTTCCTCCTAAACAACAAACAACAAACAAATATATCACATTCACACAATTTATTGTAAATAATAATCGGTTACCCTAAGCGTTGTTTGCAGTTCAGCGACTTCTTGCTTCAGTGTCTCAAAATCACCACTCTTATTCGTCACGTGATATTCCGCGTAATGTGCTTGCAACTCTTTCATAGTCTTCATCTTCATCCTGCAAATTGGACATAAATGTCCCGTATTATTTCTTTCCGAATGCGCATCTTCGTAGTGAGACTGCAGATCTTCGGGTGACGGAAATCCTTGCATACAAGTTGGACACAAAAATCCCTGAAAAAATAAGCGAATGAATACCCCGTTTAACGAGGCAGTTACTAATGTTTAATTTGTTTGTACTTCGGCTCCCTGATCATCATCTCGCTCCTCCGGTGTTAGTGCCCTGTGCGGGGACTGTGGAGGCGTTTCTTTCACCTATTTAAGTATAAATAATTAATTTAATAGAATTCTATTAATTTCTTATTATAACAATTTATTATTCAATACTCTTACTCTTTCAGGATCACGTATTTTGTTGATTATTTTATTGATATTAAACATTTTGTGTGTTTTAGCTTTCAAATGTCATTACGAGTTACTTGCAAGTCGACATTAGATGTATGCATTGCCAATTGCACCTAGTTCAGTGCCGTGTTTTTGCATTTTGAAATAATCGCAACAATTCGTTACGATATTGTCAGAGAACGATTCCTTTCTTTAGAATGATAATGGTTGGAAATAATAAAACAGAATTTATGAAACTAATTTCTTACGAATTAAATGAGCTTGCCATAGTTTGGGGTGTCATTACACGCAAAATAGTGATTTCAATGTCTGCCACCAGAGTTCCCGAATAAAATAACGTTTTCATTATAGTTCGTAATCTCGATTTGTAATAATGTTATTACACGTATATTTTAATTAAAAGTATTTTTATATCATCTATTTAAACATTGAAATGTATAATCTACCAATTTTAATCGGACAGAATTTAGAATTTCGTATTCGACCAATCAGGAGACACGATTAGTGCCATCTGTATCCACGCTAAGGCGATAGAGCAATTCCGTGACGTCAAACTTCAGTTTCGTGTGCAAAAGCATCCGCGTGCCAGGTTTGGGGAGCGGACTGGAGATCACCTCCCATATTGAATCGTGAATTTCAGTATTTAACGGCAATTTTTCAACTTACGGTAAGTTCCCTTCATATCTATAGCTATTCAGGAGTTGGTTTGTGTGTAAGGTAAATGTTTTAGCACGGTTTTAGCTGCATTTAAGCGCTTTTTGGTTTTCTCAAAATGGACTTAAAAATGGCGGTAAGACTAACACAGGACTACGCCGCAAACAAAATCGTTTGAAACAACGAACAGATATTTTGAAAACGGCTTCTGACTGCACAAATCAATCAGTAGAGGCTGTTTTTCTATTTTAAAAGTAGGATTTGTAATGTGGGAAGAATAGAAAAGTTAGTGTTATTTGCTAAGGGATAAAAGAATGGCCCATGGACAGCGTGGTGGTTAGGCCTAAACCAAACTTAGATTTTTTTTGTCTTTGCTTTTGTCTTTTTTTTCTTTTAGTTTCTAGCGAATAACTTATTAATTTAATTATCAAATGCAAATCAATCAATATATTTGCACATTTTTAGCTTTTTGTTATAAATTTGAGGATTTTTGAGAAATTTTATTTCCTTGTAAGTTGTACTCCGGATAGGTTAATGGGATTGAAAGAATGCAGTAAAAGGATAATTAAAACGTTATTTTTTAAAAAATATAACGATTAATAAATGTTAAAACCAGTTTGAAGGTCAGGTTTAAACTTAAGTTGTATATTGATTGTAAAATGGTGGCACGTGGAGACGTCTAGTGCTGACCTTGCGAGTTAAAACGGGTCATTTAGGCTTATATTGTCATTATTTCCTTGTGATCCTAAATCTAAATAGGAACAATACGGAAATACCTACGGAAAAGATTTCGAATCTATTTATCCCAGATAACGGCTTAGTACCATAAAAATCTTATCTTTAAAAAAAATTTAAGGGTTTTAAAAATATATAGTTTTCCTTATTTGAAAAAAAAGTTAAAATTTGAAGATTAAAAAAACAAAAACGAAATCTTGGCCTTTTTTTGGTCATGAAATACGAAAAAATGGAGTAATTTGGCAACGCTTTGTGCCAATTCTCGGCTCGAGTAATAACAAAGCGCATGCGCAATCACAAATTCCATCCTTAATAATTTTTATATTTCTTTTTTTTTTGTTTAATTTAGAGAATACCATGAGTTCTTCAGTTTGCTACAAGTGCAACAAGACGGGCCACTTTGCCCGCGAGTGTCAACAAGGCGGCGGTGGAGGAGGTGGAGGCGGCGGCGGTGGACGTGGCGGTCGCGGAGGACGAGGAGGCGGCGGCGGCGGTAGAAGTGGTGACGGAGGAGGACGTGGTGGAGGACTGCGTGGTACGAAAAAATGACTGCATGTTTTTTATTTAGTCGGTTGTTATTTGTGGTGGTTTGAGTGGTAATTTTGATTAAATTTTTCCTGGTTGAATGGTAAAACGGGTTGGTTGGTGACATTTGTATGCTTGTGGTTGAATTTGGTGTAAAACAACGTCCTGGTGTTGAGTGGAATGGCTGACTTTACGTTTTTCTCTCTCTCTCTCAATGTGGCAGTTTGTGTGTATTGATATATACAGGGTGATAATTATATTTAACAATTTAAAACTATAATTAGCTTATCGTTAAAATTATTTTTCTTTTCCTATTTTTTTTTTCTGTTTTTTTTTTTTTTTTTTTCTTTTCTTTTTGTTTGCTATTGTGCATTTCCTTAGAGAAGTGCTACAAGTGCAATCGCATTGGCCATTTCGCTCGGGACTGCAAGGAGGAGCAGGACCGCTGCTACCGATGCAACGGCGTGGGCCATATTGCGAAGGACTGCACCAATTCGCCAGATGAGCGTAAGTCACCGACCAATCGTGCAAAAGTCGCTGATATTAATGGCATAAGGCAAATTTTAACGTGGTCTTTTTTGCGCTGGGGAAAAATTGGAGGAAAAAAAAAATTACAACTAGATTGCTTTGTACAAATGCTTTGGATGAATTTTTTAAGTTTTTTTTTTTTTGTAGTTTTTTGTGTGTCTAATGTAAATTTTTTTTTTTTTTTTTCTTCGCGGATTTAGCGTCTTGTTATAACTGCAACAAGACCGGCCACATTGCTCGCGACTGCCCCGACAGCACAAAAACGTGCTACGTTTGTGGCAAATCTGGCCACATATCGCGTGATTGTGAGAAGGATGACCGCAAGGTATGTGAAGTTTTTGGTTTAACGTGTAGCGAACTGTTTTGTCCGCTAAAAATTTAATTTTTTAAAAATTTAATTTAAAAAAAACAACAAAAAACAGTTCGTTGAGCTTTGAATTTTGTTACGTGTAGCTGTTGAGGCGTTTTTAATAATGTGCGATGGTTTTGCGACCTTGTTTACTTGCAGTATCAACAAGGGTTCTCTCGACAGTGTTACGTTTGCGGTAAGGTTGGCCACATATCGCGCGATTGCCCTGAAGGAGATAAGGATGAACGAAAGTGCTACAACTGCTACGGAACGGGCCACATTTCACGTGACTGCCCCGAATCCAACGCGGCCAATAGCGGAGATGATACCGTATGCTACCGGTAAGCGGTACAGCGAAATTAAATTGGCAAAAATAAAAGTAGGGGACAAAACGTGTAAAATTTAAGTAGAAACAGAAGATTGTCAGTTATTCCTTTTTTTAAAAGAAAAAGAACAAAAACCACTTATTATTTTCTTTTTATTTTTAAATTCGGACCGAAATGAAAATGGTTCTCATTAATAATAGTTGTTTTCATATTTTTTTTTTTATTAATTTAAATTGATTCCTTAAATTTTTTAAATTAAAGTAAAACTAAGCAAAAATTTGTGAATTGTGCTGGTATCTATCAGCGCAATTTTTTTTTATAATTATGATTTCCTGATTTTGTTTAATATTTACCCCCGCATGTTTTTTCCCAAGTCATCTGCTATTAAAAAATTAAAACGAGATAATTTCAATTCCCTTTTATTTGATTAGATTAAAAATTAGACTGCAAAATCCAAATTTTCAGCATTTATAACGCTTGTGCGGTGTTAGTTGATTAGTTATTGATAAGGGGGGGGGAGAAAGACATATGGTATAAATGGCGGAAAATTGGATTTTGGAGGAAATTAACATCCAACATTAACAGTAACATATAAAAATTTTATTCGGGCTTATTTTGTTCAATTCGGCCGTACATCTGCTTCCGTTTCAGTTGCAACGAAAAGGGTCACATGGCACGGAACTGCCGAAAGTGTTTCAACTGTGGCGAATTCGGCCATTTTGCCCGCGAGTGTGAGCAAGCTGCTTAAAGCCAAAGTTGCAACAACAAACAAATTTCAAAAAAAATAACCAAAATAATATCTTTTACCTTCCACAACAAAATATCCCACGTTGCAGCCTGTTTGTTCTAGAGTCAGTTAAAAAAATTAATCATGGCGTCACCCAATTTATTGTAAAATCCACTTTCGGAGAAATGGGATGATGACGTCATTATTTGCCACGTCCACATGTGGTTAAAATTGGCGCGGGTGGGGCTACCACTTGGTCTTGTTTGGTGCCTAGAGTCAGATGTAAGGTGCTTTCTCATTGGTGGTGTGGGGAAACAACATAGTTGAAATTGCAGGTGTTAATTTTTTTGTTGTGTTCTCTCCTTCAATGTTTTTGTTCGTGGACGTTTCGGGAGGAGGCTAGTGTACCAAATTGAAAGGAAAAGTGGGTACAGTTTTTAAATGGGGTTTAATAAAAAGAAAGAAAATAAAAAAATTCGAAGCTAGAAGTCGGCCATTTTTCTTCACTTTATGTAACGGTGTTTTGTGTGTGCAGTGTTGTGGAGGTTTTTTTTTTGTTTTAATTTTTTCCGGAATTAAAATTTGACTTTTTTTTGTATGGGTTTAGTTAGAAGTTTTTATTATCGTTTTTTTGTTTGTGAGTCGGAGATGGTGAGGTGAGGAGAGGTGGTGGTTGTTAAGATTTAAGAAATAAAAAAGAATTGATTTGATAATTTTAGTTTTTGTTCGTACGTAAACGTTTTTCAGTTGTTTTTATTTAAAGAATTTCTTTGGTGAGTTGAATGAACGTTGCAAATTATACCCATTATATAATCCAGTTTGCTGTAGGGGAAAACGAGGAAAGTTTTTAAAGCTTTAACATAAAATTAGATGTTGGGAGTTTTAAGGTTTAATTATTGACCGGGCAGATTTAAAAAGAAATAATTCAATTTCGAAGCAGTATTTTGTGCTGTATTATAATTTCTTGCACTTGTTGACAGATGTATTCTATTTTGTGCTAACTATATGAGGACAAAAAAAAAAACGAAAGGAAACAAATTAGAGAAATAAATAAATAAATAAATAAAAAGTCGGTTCATGGAGTAACTTTCGGGGCAATCAGTTGGGCGAAATTGTTGTGAGTGGAATTTAAAAAAAATCAAATAAAAATATTTAAAAAAAAAAAAACCAATGAATTTCCTTGTGGATACTTTAATTAGGAGTCAGGTGTTTTTAGGCAGGTTTTGAAGCTTCTTTAAAAGGACAGTCAGACGTAGAAAAAAAATGTATTCAGTAAACCACAGTACAAGATTTAATAAGGAAAAAAAAATAGATTTCATTGTTGCCAATTGTGGATGTTTTATTGTTGTAAACGGAGTTGTAATATGTATCTGTGCTCCATTAAAGATACACAATCAATAAAAAAAATTCTGTAAAGATAGTTCAGATTTATTTGAACAAGAACAAGTTTTTTTTATATTGTTCCGTGAGGGATGGTTCGATCGACGGGAGGCGCGGTGAGAGGTAAGTGAATGGAGTTTTTGTTTTATGTCGAATCGTTTGTTTTCTCTGGTTTCCGGGGCCGGTGTTTCCGTTTGAGTTCTTTTTCCCAGTCTTTCTTGTGCATGGTGTATATTCGCATTGCTGCTTGCGCGTCCTGCACCGAGTCGTGTTCGCCGTCCTGGATTTTCACGCCGAGTAATTTCTCGCTCAGTTTTTTCAGCGATGGGATTTGGCCTTTGAATAGCGTTCGGAATGGTTTGTAACGGCTGGTGTCCCGGATGTGTCGCCGCGGATGGGATAAAAACAACACCTGGAGAGTTTGTATGAATACATTTGGAAGAAATAATAAATATGCTGATTTTAATAGTTACTCTTAAGTCGTTGGAAAGAGCATGGCCAACTAATGTTCTTCCTTTTAGAATGTCGCTTACTTCCTGGACTACCGTTTTAAATGGTTCACCTGTGTAAATTTATTTGGTTATTAATAAAATATAAAATGAATTCTAAATTGTTAACCTTTTTTCTTAAGTATTCCTGGTCTTATTCCGCTGAACTGAGTTCGGTAATCAGTTACTTTCTCCTGCGGTGTCACGAATTTATCCAAAATGCAGTGGCCGAATTGGTTGACGATGGACACGCGTGCTAGATGGCTTTCTCGACCGTTGTCGCCGACGCCTACCATTTCGCAATCCAATCCTACAACTTGAGTAAGACTATAAATGAAATTTAGTCAATTATTCGGTTGGACACAAAAATATTTATTTCTACCCTTTGAATGCGTTGTCCTTTACTAATCTAGTTTTAGCTGTTGGTGCGTTTGTAGGCTCTTCCGATTCAAGAAATACTTTATCGACATCATCGAACCAGATTTCGTTTCTGTTGATGGAATAAGTATTACAATTTTTAAAATAAAAAGTTATTTTTACTTTTCTTTTTTTCTGGTGTTCCCACGTTCGAACGGCTTAACATCGCGTTTTACTATTGTCTGGGAATAAAATAAACATTGAGATATAAATAAATCGGACGTGTAAGTATAATTACCTGCGAAAGTTTCATCCAATTGCAAGAAATTTCTTCGGGTTTCGATGGTAGTTTAATTCGTTCCGGTTTGTCCGCGTCTTTACTTTGGCCATCGTCCGAGTCGTTCTTTCTCGGAACGCGTTTAAGTTTTCTATATTTGATTCGAGAGTTTCTTTTTTGCAGCTTGCAGTTTTCTATTTTGACGGCTCGTTCATCGTATGTATTTTTGGTCTCGTCTTGACAAATATTCGACTTTTTTAGCACATTCGAAATTTGTGCGAGTTCGCTCCGTTTCTTATGTTTAGATGTCGGCTCCTTCGTTTTCTGTTTTGGAGTTATTGATGTAGTAACTGTGTTGTCATTGTAGTTTGCTTCGGAATTTTCTGTTTGAACGGTGCACGAAACCCCTTCGAGTTTTCTCAATTTATGATGTTTGGCCATTGGTTGTCCTATTTTGTGCTTAAATTTGTTTGATTTATGGTTTAAATTGTTTTCCTAAAAATATAATAAGTACAAATTACGCTTTAAACTTGCCGATGTAATTTATGTATTTCTTTGAAAGAAATACATAAATTACATGTGCTTTTCGTAACCGTACCTTTATTGCCGCCATTTTGAATTTAGGAGATCACAGGTTTGTAAAACTATAACCAATGACGTCGTGAACGTTGATATTCGGAACCGTCCAACAACGTAACCTAATGCCATCTGATGCTAAAAACTGCAAGCATAACAAAAAAATAAAAGCAAGGACAAAAATTGTTGTCCTTGCGTACAACTTAGATGGCGAATAATTCCGGTTTGAAAAGCTTAAAACAAAATCCATAAACAATTGCAACGTTTTTTGTTTTTTGTTTTTTGTTTGTGTTTTAATTTAAAAAAAAATTAATTCCTAAATACAACCATGATTAAATAAATATTTCAGCTTTGTTTCGATTTAAAAACCACCTTTTAGCAATTTATTTATTTTCATTTTCGCCCATTGTGACAGAATTGATGTTGTTATGGCAACATCATCTTCACGAATTTTCTCGCGTGAGCGCAGCTTACCACTTGCTGTGCCGATTTCCTCCCTCTGCTTCTCGCTCTACCCCATCCATCCATCGGCTTGGCGCATTTCTAGTGCTAGAAGATCAAGCAGCGAATGCTTTGCCGGCTACGCTCCTATACTTATCCTTTGACAGGCCATGGAACCTCGAACGGTTCTGCTTATTTTGGGTAAGTGAATTTTTTCAAATAAACTCCTAAATACTAAATTCACACGTTACATTTAAAAAAAAATATACTTCTTATGACGATTACCTCTTAGACATAATATTCTTCATTGATTTTTCATGTCCTGTTGTGTAAAATACAACAACAAGAAAAACAGTTTGAAACAAAAATTTGAACATAAAACCAATGAAAAGTTTAAATTTTTAATTTCCAACAGCAAAAGTTTTTATTTTATGTTAAATTTTTATTGATTTTAACACGTAAATTTTACGATATAATTATAAAATTAACGTTTTGTTTGTATAATTAATTAAATTAATTGAGATTAATTCTTTTTCGTTCGAAAAAAAAAAATGTACTTTGGAAAACCATTAAAAATAAGTATAAAATTCCGTTTACAGTACACTTGAAAGGAAATACGAGAACACGTATTCCGTTAGCGAGAAATATTAACCCTAAAAACACAAACCATTCAAATTGATTTTCGCCACTTTCCGCTCGAAAATGATAAGTTTCGTTTATTATTTCTTTATTTCCTCTAGAAATACACCGGTAATAATAACAAAAAATGAATGAGAAAAAAGACTAAATGAAAGACTAACTGTAAATGGATAAACTGACCCTTAATAAATCTTGCTCACCGTTCCCCTCCGCCTTCTTAGCCCCTTTTGAAAAGGGGGAATGAGGATGAGGAACACACGCCATTACATCCACCCGGAAACTTGTTTCCATGACAACTTGTCGTCATGGAAGCGGAGAAACAAGTGTCAGGTCATTTTGCTTTAAAATTACATTTTCTTGCCCTTTAATTGCGCTAATTAGCGGTTAAAACGAAATAAAACGTTTGTTTAATAATCTCGTTATTGATACGCGCGATTCGTTTATTTTTATGGGATTAGGCTTATCGAGAAATCCTATTAAATGTCACTTCCGGTGATGAATTGGGTTTTTTTTTTTTATTTTCTCGTTGAAATTCAAGTTCAAATTGACCAGCAGATGTGCGCAGATATAAATAGTTGGATAAAAAGGCACGTCGAAAATAGGTTTAGTATGTGCGGTTTGTTTTAACGTTTTCCGTTTCACCTCGTTGGAATTCGAATTCCTCGTACGAGCATTTGTTTATAAAACGAGAATCGCATTTGTGCATTACAGATCTGTTTGAAAATGCTGCAAATGTCTCGGCTCAAGGTTCAAATGTAGTGTTGGTATTTTCAACATGTTCGCCCTCGCACTTAGCAAAATCACGATTTTTCAATTGATTTAATTGATCCATGCCATAACCTTTCTTTCAATTTTCAATTTAGTTTCAAATATTTAGACTTTATTTTAGATTACAGTTGACACGTCCGTTCTTCCTATTTAGTCGCATAAAAGATTCAATTACAGAATTGACCGCTATGAAAATAATTCATTTTTCTTGTGAAAAAACCAAAGTTGAAACAACTGGGGTGGAAAAAGAGACAGAGATGCACTCCAGTTCACTTATTGATGTTTATTTTTTTAAATCCATGCTAATCGGGTAATCTTTTTTGTCTCGTTACATCCGGAAAAATAAACAAGTGTATTTTCAGTTGAAAATCGTTTTTTCACTCGTGGAAATTTATAATTTACAGCGGAATAAAAGTTAGAAATGAAATATTCAGGCGATAAGCTGTTGCTTGTCAGGACGTGGTACGAAATGCACCTGTGAGTGTTATTCGATGCTGCACATTAAATTAAATCGAACTTTAAACAAGAACTTTAACTTTTCGCACTGAATGAACTTAATATTATTATTCATTTCGATTTAATTGCCAGGTGTCGTGTTTTGTTAAGAGATTTTAAATATCTCGACCAACAGATGTCCTACCGAGGGAAATTGGAGTCAATGTCCGCTGAGTTTAGGCCTAGTTTTGTTGCTTTTTGGCTGAAAATAGACACACTCACGTGCGTATATTTTTAGCGAGTTAATTCGAGCGAAATAAAGGAATTGTTCTGCTTTTTTGAATCTGTAAATTCACGACTGGATCTCAATGTCAAACTACAGACGTGGAAAAAAGTTTAATTTTTAAATTACAAAAATAAAAAAAAAATAAAAAAATAAAAAAATAAAAAAAAAGGAAAGAAGGAAGAAAAAAAACGTTACAAACGAGTGTATTGAGAAGAAGACAGTAAACACCATTAAGAGCCAAAGGGCTCCCTTCCGAGAAGTTTGCAAGACACAAAGCAGATATGTTGTCAATTTTAGGGTTGGAAATGTACGAGGGGAAGTTTACTCAAGATTATTTCCAACGAATTATTCTTATTTGATTAACCGATGCTCAAAAATGATAAACTTCCTGTGTGTAAATTATAGCATACAAATTACAAAATATTAAATATTAAAAAACAGAAATAGCGCGCCATTTATTTGTCTATTATTTAGCTGATTTAGGGTTTTACTTGTTAGTTACTATTATTATTATTTGATGTTCAGTTGTTTTGGGTGCTCTACCTTGAGGGGCACTTTCCTATTCGGTTAGGAATAAACATTATTATTTTTATGCTGATGTTTGTGACGGTACCAAATAACGTGAAGAAACTATAGCGTTATTCGATCCCTGATTTGTATAATCAATTGGAATGTGTTTATCTAAGTATTAGATGTTATTTATCTGTGTTTTTATGTAACTATTTACTGATTGAGTGAATTTTAAATTCAATTTTTATTTTTTATTTTATTTTAAGGTAAGAAATTGGTTGAAGGGTGCAAAATTAAAAAAAAAAAATTAAAATGGGATATGGTTTTTAATGATTTTTAGGTCGAGTTTATTTACATGAAACATTGGACAAAATCCAGTGGTATGTCGACCCTGGCCTATATCAGGCTCACAAAATAGCCAAAGTGAGCTTAGCGCAGTGACAGCAAGTCATCCAAGGAGGAGGATACGTGATTGAGGAAGGTTGACGCTGGATAGGAAGTGAAAAAGTGCGATGATAAGGAATAAATTAGGTTATTAAAACTGATTTAGCTCATGATGATGGAAATCTTTCATCCCCAGCATCAAAGGCTCTTCCTGCCTTTAGTTCGTGTCATGATAATAACAAGCTCAAGTAATAAGTTGTTACAGAATGGTCTGCTTATATAATATTAATAAGTTTTTAAAAAAAAAATTAAAATATTGAATTTTAAATTACAGAATATTTTTGTTTATTTTAGCAGTTATCAATGGAGCGTGTGGTGAGCAGTCAACGGAAGACATATCTAATAACACAGTAAGTATTAATAAATGTATGGTTGGCTGTTGGCTCCCATGTTCCATTCCAATTGAAAAGAGTAGAGTTGTGCAGGGAAGCGAACTTGTGAAGTGGTGTCTGGTCTGGGTCTCTCACTTCTCATGAAGGCCAGGCAATGAATACACGCGTTATTTTTTTTTATAATAAAATGGTTTTCGATCATTACGAAAATTATTTTTATATTTTTAAAGTAACAAGAAAAATTTTCTTTTTTTTCTTCTTTAGTTTTCTTGTCTATGATCAGTTTGACCAATTTTTCCGCTGTTGTTCCCTAATCCTCTATTACTATTAACCTTAGTGACGTGGGCGGCCTCTGTGAAGACATGATTTATGGCTTTTGCAAGTTGCGAGTTTACTCTCGCGATTATCCATTCTGCCTGGACTGAGATTATGAAAAAAAAATTAGAAAAAAAAATCTAATTTTAGTTAGTGCAATATCAGATGGGACGCTGGGAGGGTTTATGTACTTCTGGCAATATTAAGATCTTGGAAGTTTCAAATCCATGACACGAAATGAACTTAATCACGCTAATGCTACGCTTTAAAAAAAAAAATCAACAAAAAAAATCTTAGAATTTTATGTACCAGTTTATGGTTCCAATGAAAAAGTTCCTGGAACTCCCAAACTTTCTATAAAAATTTATTGAATTTTTGTTCAAAAAGTTCTCACATAGTAAAAGGAAGAAGAAAAAAATACATTTTCCTGCAGTAAAACAGGAAAAGTAGGAAAGAAACTTATCAGTTCAGTTAAGATGGAGGGGAGAGGGAGTGGTAGCAGTTTGTGTGGCATCTTGAGGGGGAGATTACTCTTGATGTGACAACGTGTGATAAACCAGAGGAAGTGCAGAAAATGACCACTATTTGTTTATAGTTGAATAGTGATTGAAAAATTATGCTGTTTATTTAATTTTTGTTTTAAAAGAAAATTTTCCTGTTTTTGTTTCCAAGTGGTCATCATTTCCACCGTCCTTAAGTGAAGATATATCATCAATAAGTGTCAGCGTAGTCTCGGATCAAATATCGGAGAATGTTACAACATTTTCGACAGTCGGGGCCACATCCTCGCCCACTCCCGCGACAAGTTCAGTTGTTTCGCACGCAGATGTGGCCGTAACCACGGCCATTTTGAATGAAAGCTCGGGTTCGACGGAATCATCCCATTTTGTGATAAACACTTATTTTTCGAATTTAACTTCGGGTGAGACGACGAATCCAACGTCGCGAGAATTGATCGCAGCCACGGCAACAAATCCTGAGCCTTTTTCAGAAAATGAATTCGGCAGCGAACTTCGTAATGGCGTCCAGATGGCCGCGAATGATTCCGAATCGTCCGGCGATGGAAATCCTAGCGATACTCCCGTGTTCGTTATCGACCATAGTGAAGATACGGACATTGGGAATTTTACCGAGGCTTCGGTAACCCGAACCCACCTACCGATTATAGACGATGAATTGTCCGCAAAAGAAACCACTAACGATACGATGGAGGTTTCGGGGGAATCGGATAACGACACAGTGGTTGTTAAAATCCAGCACGTCGCAACGCCAACGTTGTCGTCGAATACCAACGATGGAGCCGGTTTTACCACTGATTTTGTCTCGTCGCCTGGCTCGAGAAATACTTCGGAAAATTCGCGAGTTTTGGAAGAACCATCGTCGATCGTGTACGGTATTTCAACGCCAATATCGGAGAGTTCGGGTGAAGAAATAGGGACAAACTTCACGGATGGCTTGTTGTCGACTTGGGGCTATTTTACCGGTGAAGGTAAGGATTGAGGGATTAGAGAAATTGTGTTGACTTATCGCATGTTGTAGACAAAACATCGAATTTTGATGCAGACAAAACACCGAGCTTTGAAGCAGACACGACAACGGATGCTGAAAGCATTTCGACAAAAAACATTGGGATAAGCAGCGATCCATTGGCGTCACAGCAAACGGGAATTCCGCTGCAAAATGTTAAAATCAATGAAACTCAAGTACGTTCGCTATTTCAGTCAGTTAAATTTGTTTGTTTATTGCTTTTTGTTCTTTGGTAGACTGTAGAATCGAGTGAGTCTGATATCAGTTCATCAACAGAGGTAAAAAAAAATTTTAAAAAAAATTTATTTGTAATTTATATATTATAATTGGTGAATACTTAATAGGAAACAAGAAGTGCAAAAATGATTCCATTTCCAAGTGTCACGCCACATTTGCTTTCGGAGGAAACAACAACAACAACTACTGTGGTAAATTTTGATTATTTGATTATTTAATTTTGATTAATATTATTTTTAAAAAAAAACAGAATGTCAACGATCCAATTAGGCATCACGAAGATTCGAAAAATAACCAATATACGAATGCAATGACTGTGATATTTGCCGTTCCAGAACCTGTTCAAATGGTATCGATTTATCAAATATCACAGCTGAATGAACATTAAATATAGTTATTTAATAGGATGTGTTTTGGGATGAAGAAAGAAATAGAAGGTTCAGAAATTACGTCATAAATGCCATAAATATCGAAGAGGAAAACGGATGGCCTCATCTACCATTAGAAGTGCGCCCTATACCTCAGATTATTCTATTGAAAATTTGATACAACTTTTGTATTTAATTGCAGGAAGATGCTATTTACAAGAAGTCCGATACTGAATGGACGAGGGAATATCGTGAGATTAAACCAGGTCTGCAAGCCGAAGATTTAATTTATATTGCGCCATCACCGATGGCCGAAAATAGAAACATTTATGTTGCGTTTTTTGTTCGAAATGGATCCACGACAGGTAAAAATAGAAATTTTAAGATTTGCATACAAATTAAGATATTAACGTTTCCTTATTTAGCAGATCCTGCTGATGTGGTTGACGGAGCAAAAATATTCTACGCCGTGAATTCTACTCGAATGGAATTAGAACAAGAGGTTAAATTAACAAGTAATTTGATGTTTATTTTTGTTTTTAATTAAATGTTGAATGTTATTCAGATGGAATTGAATATAACTAGAGTAACGCGAGGAATCATTGGCCCTCATTACAAGGACGCAACAACTGGTGCAGGTTCGGGGGAAACAACTAAAGAAAGCGCGAGTGACGACACGGACACGGTCGTGGTATAGATTGAAGACATTTGTAATTGTTAAGGGATTATTACATAACTGTTTTTCATAAAGGAAATCAATCAAGTCAGGGTCGATACTGAAACTGTTACACCACCTATTGGGATTGATGTGAGGTTTTTTTAAAGACAAAATTTGAAATTTGTTGTCACTATTTTTATTCTGAAACAGAATTTCAACGATCCAATTAAACATCACGAAGATTTGAAAGATAATGAATACACGAATGCAGTGACTGTGATATTTACCGTTCCACAACCTGTTCAAATGGTACCGGTTCATCAAAGATTAAAGTTTATTGACCGTTAAATGTAATTATTTAATAGGATATCTTTTGGGACGAAGAGAGAAATAGGAAATTCAGAAATTTCGTCATAAATGCCATAAATATCGAAGAGGAAAAGGGATGGCCGCATCTGGCTTTAGAAGTACGAAATAAATTAACCCGCGCCCAATTAATAACCTCCAATATATTTGCAGGAAGTCGCTATTTACGAGAAATACGATACCGAATGGGTGAGAAAGAAACGTGATATTAAACCAGGTCTGCAAGCTGAGGATTTAATTTATATTGCGCCATCACCAATGGCCGAAAATAGAAACATCTACGTCGCATTTTTTATTAGAAATGGTTCCACAACCGGTAGATAATAAATAAATATATTTTTAAATTAAAATATTTAATTTTTTAAATTATTCTTTAGACCCCGATGATGTGGTTTACGGAACGAAAATATTCTACGCTGTCAATTCTACTCGAATAGGACTAGAACAGGAGGTTAAATCGAGAATTCATTCGGTTTTTATCTGTTTGTTTTAATTGAATGCAAATATTGTTACAGATGGCGCTAAATATAACTAGAATAACACCGGGAATAATTCTCGTTCATTATGTGGAGTCGATTTTCATTCGATATGCCATTGTTTTCATTGCTTTGTTAGCAGTTGCTGTTTTTTGCATTTGTATTATTATATTTGGACTTATTTACATCAAGTGTAAGAGCAATAGAGGAAAATGGAATCGAAGTGAATATGGAGATAAAGTATGCCCGATGTGAACAGAAAAAATGGAAATAAATTTTCAATAATTTTTTCAATAACTTTTAGAGTAAACTCAAAATGGATTTGCGAATAAGCCGAGAGATGGGGAACTTGCATAGCGACCGCGACATTCAGCGCGACGAGGTTCAAGGGCCGAAAAACGGACACCCATACACGAATGGTAGTGGTAAACTTGACATTCGTATCGTAAGTGATGATGATGGTTGGGTGAAGCCTTTGGAGGATAATTCCGGTGTCATCCCTAAACCTCGACAACGAACCGAAGACACCAAATTATAAATATTTTTTAGATATTATAAAAATAGGAACATTGGTTGCTCAATTTTTTTTTTTTTTTAATTTTTATTTTTTATTATACGGAGCGTACAAAAGAGAAGAAAAAAAAATATTGATAATCTCTTCATAACCGAATTGAAACTGTTACAGTTATTTCACTTTTGATACAATTTACTGTAGTAAAGGGAAAACGATTTTATACAGTTTGGAGAAGCTTTTTTATATCATGAGTGAACAGACTTGAGTTTTGCGTAATACTGTGACAGCAATCCTTCATTTTACATTAAAATATCTAATTACAATGAAAATTTTGTATGAATTTAATCGATCTTTAGCATTTTTGTACTTAAACGTGATTATATTCTTACTGTTTAAAATATATATATATTTGTGTACATAGTAGTTACAGTAATATCGATACTGTGGTCCAATATGTACGTTAACAATTGTGATGTAATTGTTTATAACCGTTTTGTATATTGCAATTTTGATATTGCAGAAATATTTAAGATTAAAAGTACCGAATAAACAGTTAAAATGCAACACGAAAGTCTTCCAACTTCAAAAGTCGACAACACCGCTCCATCGACTAAAGGTAGGTTCACACTAAACGCAACGCAACACAATGTCTGTTCACACACAAGGACACGTGTGAACAAAAATTACGTAACGCAACAACGTGCGCGAGCGATTACTGTTCAATACGTTTTACTCGCGCGCATACATCATACAACACCTGGCAAAAAGTATTCGCTCAGCCAGCACATGAGCTGGATTCGAGCTGAACATGATTTTTTGTCGCAGTCTAAATAATTATTTATCAACAAAACATTTTATTCAGTGAATAGATCAAGTCAAATGGCACAATTTAGTCACTAGCTGCATTCAAAAAGTCGTTTTTTGAGTGTTTTAGGTGTTTGTGTTTAGGTTTAATGGTGTCACTTTCTTAATTGTTTGTATTTTTGTCCTAAAAACTTGCCAAAACACAAACACATAAATTGTAGTGTTTTGGCCAAGTGTTTTATAAAATATTGTGTGTTTTGCAGGCATTTTGATATCAGAAATTTTGTAAACACTTGTACACAACTGCATCTGCATTCAAAAAGTTGTGTTTTAAATGTATTTAAGTGTAAATGTATTTTAGTGATGTCACGATGACGTAAATAGTGGAAAATTACCGGATTAGCTATGCTATTTTTTGATATAGTGTAAATCTATATCTATGGTCATACCAAGCCAAAAAAGCAAAGTATCTGTGTGGGAGTATTTAGCTGAGGGCAAGTGATGCTCCACTTAAAACCCTTTTCGTGGAAAAGTGCTTGACCTTTGGCAACACACCTAGGAAGAAGATGGGTAGTAAAATGATAACATGGATTTGCAAGCATTTTAAATGCTTGTAAGGGTTAATTAGAATTACAAATGATTTCAAGTTATGTCCAGTGATTTTTTGAATATGATTTAATAACTACAAGATAAATAAATAAAAAGAAGTGAAAATATTCAAATTTTCAAACAAATTAAATTTTTAACTCAAATATACTTATGTGTATAATTAATTTAACTAAATCTTGACCAAAGGTGGCCCCAAAATGCATCCCGGTAAAACACAGCACCAAATCCAACAAATCAATTCAAATGATTTTCCATTTTTTAAGCTGAGCTAAACAAAAGTGTCATGTATTGGCTACAAAGTCAAGCAAATCACTAGTGTGCTTAGATCAGAATAGCATCTTTTATTTGGTCTTCTGAAATCTTACAAAATCTAGAGACTTATGGAATGTTAGGTTAGCTTGTGATGGTGTTAAAACAATGAGTGTATGCCAATTATTACCTATTCCAATATCATACCCTTCTATGGTGAATGCATACCATAAAACAGGGCAATGGCGGAGGCCAAAGCAGGGGTGTCGGTCACGTAGGGGGGAGCTGACTATCAGTTCCCCTAAGACCTACCGATTATCAGACTTTGTAACAATAGGGTACATATAAATAAAAAAATTTGGCTTAATATTGAAAAGATGGTAAAACTCAAAGACGGTTCTTTTCTCAAATCGCTACGACAATTTATTAAAGTAATCTAATTATTTCTCAGAATGGAATTAAACAGTAATACTAAATATGGAATATTTAATAGCGCGTTACAATATATTTCTTTAACTTATACATTTGCAAAGATTTGTTACGCTGACAATACGTGTCTGCCATCTCACTCTAACAGTGTGGGCAGGCCAAATAACAAGAGATAAACATATGAAATACTTATCATTACGCATGCTTGAAAGTTGTCTTCTTATTTTCAATTGGTCGAAGTTCCGGTTTGGTTTAATGTCGCTGGCGTCCAAGTTCCGTCACAACCTGGTTAATGCTGTTTCAAATCACCTTAGCTGTCTGAAACTTAATGATTACTGGAAGTGTGGTGGGTTGGAAGACCCTAACTTGGTGTAAGACATGGATAGTAATTATCCAAAGTTGTTGGGCAGACTGTCCTAAATCGTGTGAGACGGGGAAAGTGACCATTGATCTAAAATACTGTTCATTTTCCAACCATAAGGTAGTCAAAGGATAATTTGGCCAGTTATTCTTAGACACCACATTATCTGGAATTGGGTTAGAGAAAAGGATTGTGGCCAGTTACTCTAAACACCATAATCGCAAGTAAAAGGGTGAAGTATATTTTGGAGGGAAAATAAACAACGCTCTTAGGGGAATGCAAGCTTTGTTGAGACCAAATAAAAGCACCTCACCTACATTTCCTCCTGTTCCATGCTAGGGTATAGAACTTTATCTTTTAGATCCAGTGGTGAAAACCAAAACAATCTAGTTGGATTGTAATGCAGGGCAACCACCAAAACTCAGTGTGGGCAATAGATTTGACCACACATGCAATTAAAACATAGTTTCCAAATAAGCATATAAAAGTCAAAGTCAAAAAGCTTCGATTCAAGCTCAGCAAGAGCTTAAATACCATACTTAGTCATTGTTGGCTTGCCTAGCCAACAAGGTGAGATGATGTATTACTACGAGACCAATCACAGTAAGAGTTTATGATGGGTGAATCCATCCTACCCTTACCTGGAACTAGGGTAAGACCCCAGCTTATCGGTGCTAGCCTTAGAGCTTGGCTGGGCTACCATATGATTAAAAACATCCATATCTTTATTTTCATCACAAGCTCTACATGCATCGTCAATAATCTTTTAATAAATTTTTTTTTTGGTTTGTAGTAAATTTTGTCAAATCGATTGTCGACTTGACAAATGATTCGAAAACGAGTCGGTTGCGTGTCAGAAACAAATCGGATACATATCAGCTACTTATCAGAAACGAATCGGAAACGAATCAGATACAAATAGGCTACGTATAAGGGACTGATTTCTCGGGAAACCACTTTGTGGTCGAAAATGAAAATAAATGGGAAATGTAAAGGCAGATGAATTCAAATTTGAATCGAATGTGAATGGATTTAATTTGATTCGATTTCATCTGCCTTAAGATTTCCCAATCTGTATTTGTTTTCAACCACATTCGATTCATTTTGACATAAAATCGACGTTTTTAGTCCAAAAAACATTTTATGTGACATTGATCTAAAATGTTGCTTTTTGGGCTAAACATCCATTTTGGGACTAAATGGATGTTTAAACATCCATTTTTGGGCTGAAACATCCATTTTTTGGCTGAAACATCCATTTTTGAACTAAAGCATCCATTTTTGGACTAAAACATCCATTATTGGACTAAAACTGTTGATTTTTTGTCCAAAAATTTTTTATTTTTGGTTTAAAAATGCCAATATTTGGTCTGGATAGATATATTTTTGGTGATAAAGATTAAATTGTCGAGTTTTGAAGTAACATTTTAATTTTTGGATTACGATTAGGAAAAGAACCCGCACCATGTACCCGACTACCAAGTGATATGGGATGCACCGTGCACCTAGGCCCCACTAGGCCTAAACTAAACAAAGGAAATTCAAAAGCAATGGAACCAAGTAAAAGTGAATATCTGTGTATACAATAGCGCAAAATTTGAAATGCTAGTTTGCGAAGAGTTTTTGGTCTGACGTCAGTTTTAAGTGCCCAATACTTAAAAAAAACGAGTAAGGTGAGGTTAGGGCCCCCCCTTGTTAGGCCCCCTTGTTAGGCATTGTTAGGATAAAAAACATGTCAAAATACGGATTCGCAGTGTATCGAAGTCCAAGTTATTTCAGATTTCGTGCCACTGAATATACGGATATTCACTGGCGCGGAATTTTTATATTCCCCGCCATTGAATTCCGCTCCAGTGATAACGGGTTCACATTTATTCACAACAAAACCTGTGATATCTCATAATGCTTTGCTGGGTTTTACGAAAACCTGAAACATACTGAAAGCAAAGGTAAGCACCAGGCAAACCAATAAAAAAGCAGTTTCATTTATTTTTGTCTT
>JAQFXT010000031.1:0-151252 GCA_034683725.1 Strigamia crassipes | reverse complement strand
TTCTGTTCACTAGTTATGAGAAATATTGTAAAAGCCACTTTTTGAGGTTTTTAATTTTTTTCTATTTAACTCTACAACTTACTTTCAAAAACTTTTAACGAAATGATAGCTCTAACAATCCTTTAAATCATCCTAAAACAAATTTTGCTTATGAGAAATAGTTTCTGAGAAATTTCAAATATTAAAAGTTCAATAAATAAGTGGCAACTTATTTATGACAGGCACTGTAAATCTTTTCAAATTTAAGACAAAAAAAAATATACAAACTTACCTTAATCAAAGCCTTTTTCGTCATCTTCTGATTGGCTTCAGGTCGGTTCATGATGTTCTTGGCCCTGTGCGCGTAATCAAGAGTGCTCAATGTCTCCTCGAGATTGCACGACGCAGGCGAGATCGTGGCAATAATAGAAGTTTTTGTTCGTCCTCCCAATGAATCTTGTAAAAGTCTAGTCAACTTGCTCTCTCTAAAATTTGATTATAATACATTTTCTTTTCTTTAAAACTTGCAATTAATTTTTTTTTAAATATATATACCGGTATGGAACATGCGGAGCTTTTTCTACAAGAGCTGTTATTACGCGACCCAATGTTAGAAGACTTTGATTGATATTTCCAGCTTCTCGAGCGCGTTTGTCAACTGCCCCTGAACGTCCGATGTTCTCACTCCCAGCTAAATCCACGAGGTTTAATTTCCCAGTTTTTAACAGTTCTTCTCCATCGACTGTGTTTTCTTTGATGTGAATTGTGACGGAAAAAATTGAATGAGATCGACTGAAATATAAAAACAAAATATTTAATGTAACAATAAATATTTGACCTATTTAAAAAAAAAACCTGGAATGCGCATTCATCAGAGTTGATGCAGTTTTCCTTTTTTCTGATCCTCGGTCCAAAATGTCATATACATCGTCCTTATTTTGCACTAAAACTTCTTCCAAACCTTGGATTATTACGGAACCCTGTGTATAAAAAATATTATAAATTAAAAATATAAACTCATTTATTTTCAATTTACTTTTCGAGTTGAATCCTCGAATAAACGCAACTTGCAAGCCTCATCACGTGGACTTAACAAATCGAACAGTTCTTCGTTATACAGCTCCAGAAACGACACCCGTACGGAATATTCAACATTTTGGCTACCTAGTTCTTCGAATAAATGATGAAGACATCTAGGGATTATACCTGCTCGTGGTTCCTAAAAATATAACCAATTTACCAAAAAAATAAATAAACTTCATACGTAAACCGATCCCTTACATCCTCCCAACTTCTCATGATATCACACGGAGTCTTTTCTCCTTCCATCGTAAAGGTTTTACCCGTTCCTGTTTGGCCATATCTAAAAATCAATTTATTATACATTTATTATTATTATTACACAAATAAACATTGAATAAACTCACGCAAAAACAGTGCAATTATATCCGGTAAGTACTTCAGCTAAAAGTGGCTGAACCACAGTTTTGTATACGTCGAGTTGTTCGGAATTTTGTGGGAAAACTTTATCGAACGTGAATGTTTTCATAAACACTTTGTCGTTCGGTCTTTCTCTCACTACAATTTCTTTCTTCTCTGGGTTCACGTCAACTATGGAGTATCCATTATGTTTCCTTTCTTGGGCGCTTAACGGTCTGAAAGAAAAATATAATTGATTTTCGTATCAGTGACGCCTTTTTTCTTTCTGAAATTAAGCGTTAGTTACCTGCACCGCACAAATACTTGGATGTTTTGGTTTTTATCCTTTTCCTTTTTGGTGTCTCGTTTGTAGTAAGTTGAGTTTGGTGTATCCATGATTCAATAAGGAAGCAAGAAGATGAAACGAACGAATGTGAATACCCGTTTAAAACGAGTGGGAAGTTTTGAATGTAACGTTCGCGCTTGCGCTGTACGAAACGTTGTCTTTAGCCAATCACGATACGATACTGATTCTGACGTAGATTGAAAACTATTTCCCGTTTGGAATTCCATATTTTAATTACGTAAAACAAAGATTTTAAAATTATTTCTTTTTAAATTTAGTTTAAAAAATATCTCTAGATTTGATTAATTTGCGTGCGAAAGAAATTCTGTTTAAGCACTCGTGTAAGTGCTGACACCGGTGTTGACTCGTGGAACTTTTGATTAGATAACAAAATGGCGCCTACCGAAACCACGGGCAAAGAAAACATAGACGAGGGTTCATTTGACTGGATTTCATTAAGAAGAGAAATTAATGTCGGATCAATTCCATCTGAAGGCATGCGAGAAAGAATAATACGCAAAACAAAAGACAATCCTTTTGTGCCCATTGGTAAACAACTAGACATTCTTAATTAACGTCTTATTTATACATTTTCTATTTAATTATAGGTTGCTTAGCTACGGCAGGTGTATTAAGTTATGGTTTGTGGTGTATGAGGACGGGTCAAGTCAAACGATCTCAGTTAATGATGAGACTCCGAGTTATTGCTCAGGGATTGACTGTCGCAGCACTCTTAATTGGAGTTGGTACAGCTGCGTGGAAGAAAAATCGCACCCCCGAAATATAAAATTCATGTAAATATAAAATATATATATTGTTTTTAAGTCAGGAGTAGTAAAACGCTGAAAAAAAATTTAAAACTAGCTGTGATCAACGTAATACGGAAAATAACTTAAATTCTTGTTTTGTTTTATTTATATTTTTGTCCATTCGTGACCAATTATTTTGTTGGGAATTGATTTCCTAAAATCTTCAAAGAGAAAAATTATTCAATTTGTGTGTTGTAAAATAAAAATATCATAAAAAATTAAACAGTCGAACATTTTTGTAAGTTTAATCGAATCATTTTATATTTACATAACTTTTTAAAAGATTTATGTTAACAATGAACTGCATAGAGTTATTAAATGGGAAAAAGTATTGTACATAGGCAAAGCAAATATTTGGACCCATTGAATAAAAAGGTAGAGAAAATACTTCGAACTATAGAATGAAACTCTCTCGTATCGGGAATAAATTTATATTAATTTAATTACTTGTTATTCCACTCAAAATAAATCAAAACTTATCATTTGTCCTAAGATAAGGCTTGAGCACTGAGGACTCCTTACTAAAGGAGGTGGTTTTGATATGTATCGATTACATTTTTTTAATCGTTTTTTTTCTTTCGTACTGGTATCAATTTGTGAATGTATGTCGGAGATGAAAAGACAAGTAAAGGATGAAAATGCACAACAAATTGATTAAATCTGCGCCGGTCAAAATAACGAACGAAGAGGAGTAGTTTTTTAAGATCTTAATTTCCTAAATATTAAAGGAATCAAAATTTATGAGACTTCAAGTTTCATAGACCTTCAAACACCATCATTCCACGAGTAATGCATTCGTCCTACAAAAGAAAATGTTTAAAAATAAAAATTAATTTTATATTTTAATGTTTAAAAATGTTTGAAAAATGAAACGTCGTAAAGATTTTTCAATTTGTCTTTCAAATAAAGTTGATATTGCAGGTTAGCGAAGAGCATACCTCAATTTTTATTTAAAATTTCGTGTCTTTTCCTTCTCTACAATTACCCATAATGACAGAAATAAAAAACGTTATTTGTCTCGTTAAATTATGCAAATAAAAATGAAAAATTTTTGTAATTTGCTTAAAGCGGATATTTATCCGTGCAATTACTAGAAGAACAGATCAATTTCAATCAAATTCCATTTTCCAAGAGGCAACTCCTCTGTAATCTGACGCCATTAAGAGCGTGTGAATTGGATGATGGAATAAAGTGAGACGTGAAAAAAATCATGTTCCCCGCCAATGACTCTCGGAAAACGACTTTCTGTCAATGTACCGAACAGAACAGCAAATGCAATAAAAAAAATCAAGACCATCAGCCCAAACTAAATATTTTCAATTAAAAAATTTTACATAATTTCAACCTTCGTTACAAATAAGGCGCTTCATACCTGCAAACAAGAATCAAGAAATTCCTCGAGGGTGATGATCCCGTCTCGATTGAGATCCATTTTCTAAAATAAAATAAAAAATAAAAATTTCTGACATTATTTTTTATTTTTATCCGTTTCTAGTTTGTGCGTGTGTGAGTTCTAGTAATCAATGACACGTTCTGCACGTCAGCTTCTTCTGTTTCCTTTGTACTTTTACGTCTATTGTACACTTTTTTTCATTATTTACCGGGAAGACCTTCTCAACGTGATCACGGGCAGTACGGTCGCGCAGAGAAGGCGAGCCTGCTTGGCCCATCATAGCGTAGATAGAGGAAATAATCTCCATCAATTCCTGTTTGGTGACGTATCCATCTTTGTTAATGTCGTATAAACTAAAAGTCCATCGGATTTTTTCATCCATACTTCCACGCACAATTACTGACAGGGTGGACAATAGTTCCTTGATTGAAAAGAAAAACAAAAATCTAATTACCAAAATTAAGTTATTAGGAAAAATAATTTTTGTTAAAAACTTTTTTAAAAAGTTTTAAAAATATAAACTTAAGTAAAAAATTGTGCGTATGGGTTTGCTCAGGATTTGGGTTTAAACCTTTTTCTTCACAACTACCGTATTGACGAAAAAAGAATCAATAACCTAAAGTAGAACACATTTACCAGCTTTAAGTCTGGATGCAATGCAATAAACAGAAATCTACGTAGACTTTTTCAAATATTTTTTTAATGAAACTTTTCCCGCGCATTTGCATATATATATTTCAGATTTTTTTTTTTTTTTTTTTTTTTTTTAAATTAAAAAATATCAAATTTCACTCGGTGAATTTAGGATGGGACAGTACAACAGCTTACAGCAATGAAATTCTGTACGTTTTGTAATTACATTTTCTTTATGGCACTGAGTCCAGTTTGCTAATGCAAGATAACAGTCGCTGGCAGCAAATTTCCCTCAAAGTCCGGCATATATACAGTAATTATAATTCGCAACACACAACATAATACAATTCCCCAACTTTTATCAACGTCTATTCTCATTAAGCTGTGCAATCGTTTTCGCCATGTCAACACCAGTTAAATGGACACCTATTAAGAACGAACAAAAAATATACTTAAAGTGTAGCGAGAGAATTCGTGTTATGTTGTGTGTCCAAATCAAAATGAATTCGGAACGTGGGAAAGCATCGCAGGCTCTTTGTCTAACTAGTAGGAAAGAATTGAAAGAAAAAAATGATTACGCTACCTCAAAGTTGACACATCCATTTCGTGTTGTATCTAACGCATTGAACACGTGATGAGCGTATGGTCTGGCATCTGTTCAAAAATGTCAATATTTAAATGCCAGTCCAAAAAGCTTCATTTAAAACGTCAAGCATGAACGGTTTATCATACAAACGATTTCAATAACAAACCTCAGTTTTAAAGAGATAGTGCAATGGAAACAAAAATCGTTAGACTTTGCAAACGGAAAGTGTTTACATCATAGTGCTTATCACATTGCTGTTGGTTATTATATAGCATTTTAAACTTTGCTTTTACGTTCTGTCTGACATACAAAGTGTAAACAAGACTAAACAAAGTCTGTCTGCAATATCATGAAAATTTAATCCGTTGCATAGAATAGAACCGATTGAACAAAGGCAAACACACACTTTCCTAAGGTTTCACTTCCCAATATTGGGTCACTAAAGAAGGTACGAGAAACATTTTTGAATCAATATTGCAAAATGAGAGAAATTTTGGTGAGTCGCATTTGTCTTTAGTTTTGATTTTTTTAAACTTATAAAGTCTTAATGCTTGTTTTATGCAATAGTTAAGACCATAAACCAACGGTATTTGGATTCATTACTTATTGCGTATTTCGTTGTAGCAAAATTAAATATTCATCTACGATATTCAGAGTAATGATACCGCTAATGGAAGAAGTAGCTCGCTCTGCTAAAGCTACTTATTGTAAAACTAGCTTTTTATCGTTAAAGCTACACTATTTAATCGCCAACGCAGTAGAACCCTAGAGTTCCGCGAGATGTCTCAGGGGTTCCATGAAAAAAATTGCGTTGTTTTAAAAACGTAAAATAATGTTAATTTTAATTAAATTTTGATAAGGGAAACCATATTTTGACTTACATTTCTAAGAAATAAATCTTGTATCTAGGATTTGCGAATACTAATTTTGATAATTTTATCTCGAAAAAGGGTTCCACGGGATGCCGAAATTTGAAGACCAATGCGCTATTGCTTTAATGCTAATTTATCAATAATTTTTACACTACATCAATACAATACATCGACAAGAGTCTTGTTACCGTATTGTATTGATACGATAAAAAGTAGCCGAAAAATCACTAAAAATCGCCAGTTTTTCACCACTAATAATTTTAAATTGGGTTTACAAAAATGCCATGCCCGAACCGATATTCCTCCTCAATCTGGCCCTGGTAAGCAGTTTGGAAAAAATATATTTTTAATAAAACAACCAAATGTGTAACTTTACAAAAACAACAAAAAAAAACAATAAGTTTAAGTACCCATTAAGATTTACATATTCATATTCCATCATTTATTTCTCGTCCCCATTATACGACACGTAATTCTTTATGACTTACCTCCAAGAGGAAAAAATTGTCCGTAAATGTCTTTAAAAGTTTCTTCGTCGATGGTACCGGAGGGACATTCCTATAAATTTAAACATAAAGCATAAAAATCCGAGAAAAAAAGACATTAGTAAATGGTTCGTCTAACATCAACAAAAGTGCGGAGCAAAGGGACACAGTTGAGATGGTAACTGATGAATTTAATGGTGAAAACAGCCGTTTAAAAAAAAAAAAAAAAAAAAAAAATATGCTCATTAACTGAATAAAGTAATTAAAACTTTTTACTCCAACCACGATCAATTTAAAAGTCTTTTGAATTCCCTAAAGTGTCAAAAGCAGAACCTGACAACCCTTACTGCAACTACTGTAGACCTTTAGACTATTTTCAATATTTTTACTCTTGAATGCAAAAATTCCACGCCCTAAAGTTGAAAACAACTAAAAGATTTTTTACATAGTTCACAGTAGCGGCAAGGCATCTATCACAGACAAAAAATAAATCAATTCTCCCCTTAGTCAACGTCAAAACTTCATTTCACCTAATCATGGATTTCCTTTGAACCAACAGCGTGTAGGATATAAAGTGCCATTTTCAAAAGAGGACTATGCGTGCAAAGAAGCTTAGAAACAAATGGGTGAAACAAACACGATATTTACTCAACAATAAAAACACACTTAAAATACAAATGTTGTCCCATAGGCCTAGAATTTATGTAACATCACTAAAAATCCCGTAATTCATAAACATTTGTTCTGCCATCTGGCGGCACAATGAAATAAAACTGCGATAAGAAAATCTCAGTATTGGAAAAGCAAATGGCAGTTTGATGCACTTGTGAAAGCAGATTAGGGGGAATTTGTAGCGACGGCAGCTAATAAAAGAAAGAAACTTGCGGCGAATTATTGTCAGAGAATGTCAGAATTAAATGAAACCCATCCAGTGAAAAGTGTCAAGACTGAGAAGAGAGCGTCACAAATTGCAAGCGTTACTTTCCTTTGTAACAAAGTGCCGCATGTCCCCTGGTTTCTAATAAAATAAATCAATCTTAGTAGTAGAAAACTCTTACATCAAGACCAAATGTGCTCCTGTTTTCGTCTCCTTCAATACTCAGACTGAGCGTAAAATGGCGAGTTTAACACTTTCCATTGGGACTGTAAGAACACTCCCGAGAGAATCTCGTAAGAGAATTTACACCAGATGGCACCTGACCTAGATAACTAAGAAGCGAATACGAGCCCGGAGAGGTGTAAAAATGTAGTAGACCAACTTTATATTTCGAGCGAAAGAAAAGAATTTAATGTGGCTGTAATTTACACTTGAATGAGCCCTTTGATTACTCAGTTTCTTTATTGTGCGCGCTATAATTCGCACTACGACTTTGAATAAAAGGCTCAAATCGCAAGCTGGACTTATCTGCTATTTGTATCGACTTTTGTGCCAAATTGCTGTGTATCTCGGCCAGTTTACAGCAGTCGTAAATGGAATATTTTGGAAGGGATTTTTGGCAAAGAACAATTTTATAATCTCAAAACATGCTCGCAAAAGAAAAGTTAAAGTTGACTGCGAAATTGCAGTTGCGCGAATGAATTTTTTAACGATATATAATCGAGCCGTGGAAATTGCGCTAGAAAGCTTTTTCATTATCAACAACGCGCAGATCCTTTTTTCGCCTTCCGTATTCCTTGTTTATTAACTCATTCGGTGTGTTTAAACTGTATACAAGCATCTATTTTGTAAATTAAATTCTGTTCGCGGCCGCGAGTAAATTATTCCAAAGAAAAACAAACAAAAATATAACACATCCATCCAAAAAATTATAATAATTGCGTTTATAGTTTCATTTTTTAATCACTAAATTAAATTAAACCCTAAAATTATTTTTAAAGGGTGTATAAATACAAATTAATTCCAAATTTACGTTAAAGTTGTAAAAACATTTAAACAGCAATTTATAAATAAATAGAAAAATATTTAAATAATTAACCTGTTTAAAACCTCTATACATGTGCTGTATCTCTTTCTTGGTAAACTTCGTTTGACGGCAAAGTGCTTCTAATCCCTCGGGTCTGTGCCTGACGACGGTGTCCATGTCTCTGTCCTCGTGATCTGAACCTGAAAAGACGGCCAAAAATGTAAAGCCTTGCAACGGGAGAACCTCGAGAGAATATGCCAGTTGCACTCGCTTCAGTTTGTACAGCGAAAACAGAACTTCCATAGACAGCAAACATTAAACTTTTGGCAGAAAAGGTTAAAGGGCCAATGCACAAATTGTTTAATGAAATTTACGTGTAATAATCTTAAAGCTGCGGTTGTTTTATAGCGGTTGCCAATTGCGGATAATGCTACGTGCTTAGTTTAGTATTTACTCTTACGCGCGATTACAAGCCTCAATTAGTAGTCGCTGATTAAATTCACCGAGTCCAATTGTCGTGTAAATGAGAAATGTAATCAAATCAAATGGCAAGAAAGTCGTTCAATTAACAATCGACGGTCGATCAAATTCGAAAAAGTAATGAAAACGGTTTAGTTTGTCGAGAATTACATTTATAAAATCAAATAAAGTTCAATTTCAACAACAGATTCTGATTTCACGTCTTGCCAGCTTCAAAAACGTTTCAAATTCAAGATTTTATACACTCGTATATACGTTCATTCTTAATTCACACGAGTGTTACAGCTTGCGGGAGTGTTGCTTTAAATTACCCTATTCTTATTAGGCACAATCTCGGCGTAAAAAATGTATATATGCGAGCTGAAAATAAATTAAATTTTGTTTACGAGTTGAAGAAAACAAAATACTATTTAGAACAACCAGCAAAGCAGACTAAAATAAATTAAAATAAATTAAAATAAATTAAAATAAATTAAAATAAATTAAAATAAATTAAAAGACGAAAAAAGAATTCAAATCAAACAGCCACAGGTAAAATAAAGAAACGCGTAACCAACAAAGCTACAATCACATCTGTAAAGATGCAAGATTGCAGCATCCCTGTACATCCCCGAGTGATGATAGATATCATTTCTCATCTTATACAACAAGAAAACCCTGACAAAAAATAAATATCACGCCGCTCAATCCTGTTGTGTGTAAATGACATTTACTACCGGTCTTACAGCGGTATAAACAAGCTCTTAAATTTAGTCTGAAAACGAGACCACACCCATTTTGATTTTTTTCCCTCATTCTCAAGTTTTGTTTACACGTACTACCATAAACTCCCTCATAAAATAAGCATAAATAACACTAAATAGATAATAAAGAGTGACATTTAAGCGAATGCCTAAGGATCTTCCCTACAGCTACTCACCGTGCGGCTCGCTTGTCCGACCGACGCGAGCGTCTGCTAAACCCGAGCGCTCACGCACGCGCTGTGGAACTCGCAGCGCTTTCGATCGACGTAATAATTACTCAAGGGATCTACGGCTCTGATGGCCAAGCATTGGGGTAGTGGAAATAAGGTTGCAGAGATAAACGTTTGTGATATTAAATTAAATGAAGAATTTCAACCCTTTTCAGATGAGATAAGTGAATTGAATTAAAGCACATATTTCGGTGTATTTTTAAAGAATATTTCGAACAATTGCTTTTTAAAAAGACTATCTTTAATGAGTGTCATTTATTTTAATTTTTTTTTCTTCTTCTTTTTTTTATGTAGTAATTTCCTCTTATTTTATTCACTCGCATTGATTTTCCTAATCTTACTACTTTTTCTTTGTAATTCTACGTTGCTTTTTTTTGCTTTTTTTTTTTTTTTTTTAAAAAGAAAATCTTTTGTGTCTAGCTCACTACCTGTAGACTCAAAAAGCACGTTATTTTAGGTCTCTCAGGTGAAAAAGATGAGTAGTTATATCGAGATTTGAATCTCCTCTGCTTTCATCGATTTTCACTGCATGTAAAGTTGAACACACAGAACTTAATCAGTATTTTTTTGTTATTTTTTTTAAATATTTCCGTTTGTTTCATTCTTTTTTCTTTTTTTTTTGAATAATTAAGCATCAAACTTCAACACGAGAAAAATAATAAACAAAACGTCTTTGACTTTTCAAGTCAATTATGCTAAAAAGCTTTATCACATCATTGAATATTAACAAAACAAAAGAACTTCTTTAATGAGCTTTACCGTTTCTAATTAATTCTTTCATCTTGTAGAAAAATATTTCACTTCATTAAACAATTCACCAAATTCTCACGAAATAACAATTTTTTTTTATTTTTTATTCTAAACTCAATTAAAGACATCATTAAAATGCAATTCAATTTTATAGCAAGTGCCATTCACAATAATCTTGCACATATCTTCGACCTACATCCAATTCCACCCAAGGTCAGGCTTTTAACTCTTTCCCGGAGTTTAACTCCATCAAAAATTCCGCTTCACTGCCCGAGATTACGAGCAAAAATTGTGATAGTGCAGTCTTTGTGAGCTGCAGTATTACTACAGTCAGTTTTCCACGTTTACCCTAGATTAGAGCAAGCAGTAGACCGGTAAGTAATTGCTGTGTTTGTAACGCCATCGATCACGGGAAGCAGTGGGAAAAGAGCAAACGTAGGTGAAAACACGGAGAGCATCGATTTAATCAAGTTCCAGCATGATCAATCACATCTTCTGGTCAGCGCCGTGATACCAAAAACCACAACAATTACGCAAGATGACAGTGTTTGTGTACTTAATAAGATACGAAAATCACATCATTAACTACTAACAGAGAAAAGTTTTAGTTGGAAAGCTGAACTTTCTTAATCGATAACAAGAAAATGTATGCAAATTCTTTTGCATTTTTAAAATTTTTTAAACGAAAATTCAGAGCTTGATTATGAATTAACGTTAATTAATAATAAGCTATTTTTATATTATTTATTAGGTCTTAAAACTCTCTTAATAAGAAACTATTGCATCAAATTATTGCGTCCCCACCCCCAACGGATGGAAATTTCAAATTTCCAAACAAATGGAAATTAGACGAGCGGACTAAACGGATCACAGAAGTAACAAGATTAATATTTAATAGTAGCAATTTATATGTAGTAGAAAATTTGTGATATACTCATGGATCAATATCATCTGCATATTTAAAATGTGTTAAATAAATCAATTGAGAAAACCACGGTTACAACACTCTTTTCTCGACATTTTAATCATACTGACCATTAAAAGATTTGTCAATTTGCTCAATTTGAATTTTATCATCGTTTTTTTTTTCCGTGAGAAAATCAATAAATTTTACTTTATCTTACTTGTAAAAGCAATACTAAAGAGACCAGATAAAGAGTGCGGCGTTCCCAAACCACGGAATGATGCGTTACGCCATGTTTTGGAATCGCAAATTGCGACAAAAGAATGTCTATTTTTGGAACTAATTTTAACCCGCATCTCTGCAGGAAACGTGACTTCCTGTAAGGGAAAAAAGCTCAGTTTTAAGTCTAAAGTTTGACCTACCAGTCATACCAGTGTTTTCTCTAGGAAAAATCCACGACAAGGGGTTTTATTTCACTTATTCTCTAGTGTTGCTAGCAAAATCGTCGCTAAAAACGCGTTGTAAAGTTTGTTCTGCCTTCAACGGGAAAAAGGCAGAAGCCACCGGGTTGGTCGAGCACCGCGACGCGACGAAATTCGACTCGAAGCCAGTCGCAGTTGCAGTTGGACGAGTTACCATTGAATTCAGTATTCGCAATATTGCGAGTGGAAAGCAGTTCAGCAAGATAACGAAGCCACGTAGGCTAGTTCAACGCGACGTCGCCATTGGTTTTAACTTGCGAGAGTTTAGAGTTGTCGTACACGAGCGTCGTTTTCATCGGGTAGAAGGAAGTAGAGTTTTATTTCTGTTTCAATTTTTCACTTATTTTATTTAGTAATTTATTTAGTGTTCATTTTACTATTAATTTGTTCATTCGATTTTAGTTTTAATCTGTTGTATTTGCGTTTATTCAAGTTAGAATAAATCTCACGTCAGTTCAATTTAAGAAATGTTTAGTTTGTTTATTTTATCAAATCCCTTTCAGTAAGCCATTGAAGGGATAGCGAGTGTAAGTCTCAGAGTAGCAGCAACTTGCAGTTTCGAGATTACAAGCCATAGAAGCGAGATCACAACAATAGTATAAAAACCGCTAAAACTCCAATTACAATTTTTGTCTAGTTTTTGCCTGAGCTTGAGTGGTTTTTGTACTATTTATCTGGTATCTAAATATTGTATTTACAAAATAAAGTAACATTTACTATACGAGATAATTAAATTCAGTCTAAATAAATGACGTGAATTCAAAGTTCAAGTCATAAACAATTTATTTTAATTTACATTTTTGGCTTTTGCCGGTATTTTGCAATAAATCCTTATTTTACTCCACTTTCAGTGTAAAATATTAGCATAAACCAAAAAAAAATTGTTACGTATGATAAATTCTTCCTCCTCATGTATTATTTCCCCATTGTGAACACGCAGTCAACGTATCGTTTCATGATACCACTGGCGCCAAAAAAAAAAATTCCAAACAGGTTTCTAGTATTAATTTTTTCCCCCAGAAACAGGTCAATTTTACGGCAAATTATTAAAAAAAATTCGATATTTCATTTTGCCAAACACGTACCTTAACAACCCCTTTTTTATTTCTTCCTACGTATATATAGTCCCTTTAAGTATTGCATTACGAAATGAATTCATATATCCATCAAATTTCTTTTTCGCAGATGTCTGCGAGCGAACACTTGACGTTTCCCTGACACCAGCATATATATCTCATCTAGTAAATGTACACTCTCAAGGAAATAGGAAGGTTCTTTACGATAAATAGGGAAAAAATCCATTTCCACACGTGATCTGTCTGCGAATAGAACACAGGCAAAGCTGATTAAGAATTAATGATATTGAGACACCCAAGCTGACTCATATAAGAAAAAATAATCATCCTGATAAAGTTGATGTTTGCTCTTTTACTTTATCCAATTCCTCGACACATACTGTATATATTATCCTAAATGTAATCTTGAATTCCAATAACTTTTTCCCAATTTTAATTAAAATAATTTGAAATAAAAAAGATAAAGCGCCCCCTTAAAATTGACTAAGCTTCACTGCAAGGCGTAAGTAAATAGCATGGCTGTGCATAGCGCAAAGTATTTAATTCTCAGACCGATGCTAATGTTAATTAACAATATGTAAATGAGAGATCCTTTACAACACGAATGCTGTTACTTAACAATGAGAAAAAAACTTCTCTTACTGATTAGAAAAAGATGAGTTTTTTGCAACGGCTGCATTCTCCTCGTTGTCATTTGTGTAATCAAATGGCTCAACTTTTTAAATCTAAAAATAACCCTAAAAAAATCATCATCTTTTTAAATTTTTTCCAAATAAAAAAATTTTCAGCAGTTATTTTTTGGCGCCATGTAAATTTTCTAATCAAACCAGCAAAAGATTTCACCGAAAACATGCAAATTTTGGGGTAACCGATTTCACCGCACTTGAAACTGTGCTGATGCGCCATCAATATAGAAATGAATCTTTAGGTTTTATCGTTCGGGTGTCATAGAAAGAAATTAGTGTCATTAAATCGAGCAGCGCGCACATAACTGTGTAAACGACGAAAACACTCGTAATTCGTTGCCACAGCTTACACACTGTACGTTTGAATGTCACTAATTAACGTAACGAGCACGCTCGCACGTGACACAGTACAAACATCACTCTGTATGAATGAGGAATGTTTCTGAAATCCTTAATTATACTCCTCCTTCGTTACTTTCTGAAGGAATATCAAATTACAACTGTTTTTCAATGTTAATTCAGAGCGCATATTGCGCTTGCATAATACTCCGAGATAATAGATTCAATTAGGCACAAGAGGATTAAAAATTTCAAGAATTTCGAGTTATTTTAAAGAAAATTTTGAAGAATCTCATGTAGCTATCTTGAGAGTGGCTTTTCAAACCCTATGCATTGAGCATTTTAATGAAGCTATTAAATGGATAGCAAGTGGAATTAACTGAGTACAAAAGTTAATTTATAAAAAAAAATTTCCCCGTGTAAATTTATTGTACAGTGTGTACTTTCCATCCTTTTTAAATAGATTAAAAAAAAGAAACATAGAGCCTCTGCAAAGTTTTAACTTGACCATAACTTTTGCGAGAGAAAAATAAAATGAAACAAATCCATGAATTTCATTTTTAAATGACAATTCAACTCGTAATGACTTTTTCTTTACGAGTGCGGTTTCTAATGAGTTTCTCAATATTCGCTCGAAAAATCAATAGTTGAAGTAAATTTGATCCAAATTTATAATAAAAAAATAATTTTAATTTTCCAGTTTTGCAAATGGAATTCTTCTAAATTGATTTTGTTTAGTATTAATCGTGACATGTTTATTACATACAACATAATGTTATATTAAAAAGCGGGGTTCAAATCAATAAATACACCACAATAAGCTTCAGATAAATAAAAAAGTCTCGCAAAGTGCGAGCTGGTGAGACAAACTTATGGAAATTCAATTTCAACTTGTGTTATTCCTCTTTAAGAAAGAAGTTCCCATTCTCTTTCGTCAACTTCTGCATAATTAAATCACTAAAAGGCTAAACCCTAGGTTTTCTGAAAAGAAACCGTTTGAATGGATTGAATTAAATCAAGAAGCAATATCTAAAAAAATAAAATAAAAAATAAAAACTTTTCGTATAAATTGTTAAAACTCAACATTATAGCACGAACAGCGACATTCAACTCATTTCTAAAATTCCATTCCCAAAAGCCTGTTGCATTTCCAAAACATTAAGCTCGATGAAATAAGCACGTGATTAATGAGAAAGAAAAAGAAAGACGGAATTATTCCGAGTCGTTTACTCACATTCTGAACCTCTTCTCCGCCATCGGTCGAGAACACGCTTCCCAAACGTAACCGTGCTGAACATGGCATGCGCATCAAGCACCCGGTCTACCCCGAATGAAGGTACGGGAACATGCCGACGACGACATCGATCGAACAGCCGTCAACCAACCGCTAACTACCACACACACACACACAATTCAACGCCCACTGGAAATATCAACAGAGAGAGAGAAATAACTGAAATCCGATGTTATAGCAAACGATAAATATTGATTTTCGTTTCACTAGAAATGCTTTTGTCAGCTTCTTGATTAACAACGTAACAGTTTAATTCTACCGAACTTTAGACTGATCCATTATTCAGGGTTTGTTTTTTTTGTGTACGCCTCGTTTTGAAAAACTAAAATATACAAAGAAAAGAAAAAGATTTAAAAAAAAAAGACTTTTTGATTCAAGTGGAATCGATTAAGATTTGGTGTTGTCATGTGAGAAACAAAACAACGTCTCTCACTCAACATAGAAACAGGACCTTTCGTGACAGTCGCATGTTAAGTAAGAATTGATTACTCTGACCGCTTTAACACCACAACAAAGTAGATGTCTGCACTGTAGAATTTCTTGTCCAAACTGTAATTTATCAATTTTTTGAAATTAAAATTCCAAATATAAATCTGAAGTGATGCTTAAAAGCCCTTAAATTCTGAATTATTATATGGCAATTTTTTTTGTTGCTGCGTTATTATATTATGCAAATTTTTCACTATTGCATTTTCATAGTGAATTATGTTACGTCAGCATTATAGATTAGCATGCACAGCACCGGATAAATGAATGGAAAAGGGGGAAAAGAACTTCAATAAGCATAGAAAAAGACCGTTTGTACACCGGAAACAAGATAATTATCAAAACCATGCCACAAAAGCGTCCAAACCATCGTTAATTATAACATTATATTTAAAAAAATATATATAATGTATAGGGGACAGTCGGGCAGGGTTAAGCTCGTCAGACAGATAGCAGGTGCTAGAATACGAATATCTCATTTCCGGTACATGACAGGTGGGTTTTCTATTAAGTGCGAGGAATAATAAGGGGTTTAGTGCGGTGTCGTGCACCCAGACTATGAATTAAAGTGTTAGGTTTAAATAAAGAATTCAATAACTGAGCATAAATCAAATAAATTCCCCATTCATACAACTAAAGAACAATTGCACCGTTGCAAAGCGAATCAAACTTGGCTCCGTATCGAACTTTTTAATTACATTTTTTGCTACCAGACGTCACAACATGCCACTATTGGTCGTGATAGCGAAATATTTTTACGTATTGATTTGAGAATTCCTAATTCAATAATAATTTAGAAAAATTGTTTTAAATAACATTAAATAAGATAACATTGGTGGTCTTAAAATATTTGATGTTGAATAATACCGCTAGAGGTCCTTATACCAACAATTTAAACTTTCGACATTCGGTTATCGATATTTAAGTATAACGTAAAAAATTAGAAAATAGACGATACACAATAATAAACTTTTTTTTTATTGCCATAGAAATATTAGCTATATTTTAAAAAGTTTATTTACATTATTTCAAACTTAATTGCGGCATTTTAGCAAATTAGATTGTGATTAGCCCAATCGAAGATCAATTTACTTTTTAACTTTCTTCGGAGGTGGATCAGCCTGCAAAAGAGCAAAAGTAATCAGACAACCACGCACTAATGTTTTTGCTAATAAAATTAAATTACTTAAGTTTTTTTTATATAAAATTCCAATGGTTATTTTTTTAATTCATTGTTTAGTTTAAAAACAAAACAGTAAAAAAAAAAAAACTAAGGAACACTAAAACAATAATTGTTCTGAATTTTGGAACCCTGCATTTGATTTCACAAAATTTAGTGCAAAACCTGGCAATTTATATTATATTGCAATGTCTTTATTAATATGATTTAAACAATAACTACCTTAGCTTTACCCTTGGCTGCTGGCTTCTTTTTGACACTGCAAATAAAAATTATTATTCGATCTAATTTTTTTTAAATTTAAAACATTTAAAATTTACATCTTTGGTGGCGTTTCCGGATCAGAATCTTCCTCTTCCTGAAATACAAATTGAATAATCTAATTGAATAAGTAAAATCTCTTTTAATTTACCCTATCTGAGACGTCCAGTTTTGGCATCTGAAATAAAAGTTATTAAACTAAGTATTAAGAATTAAGTGATGCCAAATTGTCTCACTTTATTAGGCTTGCTTTTCCCATTCTCTGATTTCCTCTTTCCCTTTTCAACGATTGGTTCAGGTTCCTCTTCCTCCTCCTCCTCTTCTTCTTCTTCTTCTTCTTCCTCCTCCTCGTCTCCAAGCATTCCTAATTTACTATCGGGAAGTATAATTTCTTCATCCTCAGTGTATTCTAGTAAAAATGTAAAGAAAAATGTATATATATAATTTAGGTGAAATTAAATTTGAAATTATTTGATAACCAACCTATGATGTGTTGCCCAGTTATGTGAACTGGACCAGAGCCAGAGGTCAATCTTAAAGTACCACTTTTAGGAATATACACATCTAACGAAAACTAAAATTACATTTTTTCAAAGATAAATACATTTATACTCAATTAAATTCAATCTATTTTATATTACAATATCTACGGTTCCACATTTCAGTCGTAGAATCGGTTGCTTCATTTCAGCCGCCATGTATCCACAAGTTTCAAGTTCAACTATATTTACTTCTCCATCGACTGCCGAATCTGTGCCGCCAATCATCGCCTGAAACAAAGCTTGTTTACACAATTTTTTTGTACAACATTTAAAAATAATAACCGCTCACTTGTTTCAAAATCAGCGCATGATTTTCGTAACCATCACTTTGATTTAGATCAATCGAGTTATTATCTGGCTCCCACGTGTATACTTTATTAGTTTCATTTAATTCACAGCCTAGAAAAAAAAGAAAACGTGTTTTCAACATCTTATATCGTGTATTTTGTTAATTTTATTAGCAACTTACCCCAAAAATATTCTCGACTCATGTTGGCTTTTCGCGCGTTTTGTTTGAATTTAGGGTTACTCTTGGTCTCGGACAAACGGCCGCAGATTGTCTTTAAACCTATAAGAAAGTTTTTCGGTTTAGTCAAAAAGCTAGAAAAGGAAAATAAAACATATACTGCTAACCAGATACTCGAAAAGTTACTTTTGGTTTGGATTAATAATCTTTTACGAAATTGACTAAGTCACTTTGAACCTTACCTTGCAACTGTCAAGAAATGTAGAAAACGTGGTACGGAAACGGAAAAGAGAAAGAACTAAGCCATAAGACTACTAGAGGGCGCCACCAGACTTTTATTTTTTACTGGATAGTTAGCGATACGGCGATACCATTATTACATAATTAGAATAAAACGTAATTAATTCCGAGTTTTTTTATTTTATTAAAATATTCAACAACAAAAAAAAATTATGAATTTTTTAAGTAGACTTTGATAATCAACGTTGTTGATACATAAATACATAGATAATAATAATTTATTACATTTAAGATAGAAACCATAGATACCATAATTGGTTGTCACGATACTTGACACGTATCCCCGTACTCTCAATACTTACTCTTCAAACATTTGTTTACTGTTCACAAATGTTGTGGTAAAAGATAATTAATACGTAATTATTATTATTACATGCTTTCATTGTATAGTCAATATGAGCTGAACTAAATAAATTATCACTAAAATAATGCAAATAACTATTATTATATTAAACAATACATTTTATTTCTGATCGCCACGTTTATTATTTCCAAGTTTATTTACTTCCGATGTCATCAATTATAACAAAAATAAAAAAACGTTGCAAAGAAACTTATTTCGCGTATTTTCCTGTTTTCAATTTATTCTTCGGCAGACAGCGAAATGTCGAAACATGAGTTTTGCCTTACTGCCACTAGAGCACAGTAACATCATGAGGAGCATAAGAGGCATGAACTAAGTGGCACTAGCACAATCTAGCTAACAAGAGTGCCACGCGTGATGCTGCATGTAACTTCAGGCCGGATAAATGTTTGAACCAATTGATGGTGGGAGTGACTGAAAAATTTAGACCATTCATGCTGGGCTTCTCTGCATGACACAATTAATAACTTCTACTCGTGCCGTCAACTTCAAGAAACCCTATAGGTAAGTGAGATAAAAATAATAACAACATATCAGTAAACAACAAATAACAACTTTAAAAACAAAACTAAAAATCAACAAACCCTCGTTACCTGTCAATCATCTGCAATTTCAAAACGTTTCATCCTAACAGTAACCGAATAAATTTCTAATTACAATCTACAAATTATCAATCTTCATTAAACTTGAATCAACAATTTATTAAGCCCTGCCAACAAAGTGAATAATTTACTTGAAAAACTCAAAAAATGGCAAGTCAAAGATGTTACAAGTGACAAAGAAGTTACGTCGTATTCAACATCTTTGACTCGCCAATTGCCAAGACTGAAAACACAAAGAGTTTGACCGGTTTGACCGGTAAATACGAGCCAGTCTGCCCATTAATCGCTCAGTAAAGTGTTTGGAAGCTACCAAACCTAAATCAGCTAGTAAATCAGATATAAACACACTTAAGCTGTCAATAAATGTAAGCAGTTTTCTAGCACATGAGCACATTAATTGGATATGACTAATTCTAAATACAGTATTGTGATAACATGATAAAATATAATGGCACCCTCAGGACGATCTCATCCCATTAAACTAAATTATTAATCTATATCGTAGATTTAGAACCTGCTAGCGTCTAAAAAAAATAAAAAAATAAATAAATAAAATAAATCTGTATAAACTTTGAGAAATTAAAACACGTCTGATGTTCGTTTACACGTAGATGTTTTTTCTTTAAGTATTTTCCAACTCTGTAGTAAAGATTTCTTAAATTATCTTCGTGCGAACTAAAGGAATTAGCACACATCTGCTAAAACTTAATGTGAACAGAAGGTGAGCACGTCGTCTAATCGATCACTTTAGCCCCTTTGTCTAGTTTGAACGTGGATAAAGCGACGTTTTCGCCATTAATTTTTAATTTGAAGCATTCTAGTAAGTTAATTAATTAATGAGCAATAAAAATGGGATTTCACTAGTAGAAACTTTTGATTAAAGGGTCATTTACAGTTTACACTAAAGATCAGTCATATGGTCAATTACTGCCAGCTGTGACATATTAATCTATAATATCTTAAGTGAAATGATATCGTTTGTCTTTATATTTCCATAAAAGAAGAAAAGCCATTAAATTGACGATATGACGATCCTCGTAAAATAATAGAAATTGGAAATTACTTAACGACTACATGGAAAGCTAATAAAAACACTCAAATAAAAATTACAGCATTAAAAAAATACACCTGGATAAACAAGATGGCGACTGGTAAAACCAAAATGAATTGAAAGGAATTAAGACTTATTCAAACTTCACCACTAACAACCTTGTTTCAAAATTTATTCATACACGTTTCTATTCAATTCGACCAGTTATTTTATTTATTTATTTATTTATTTACTTATTTATTTACTTATTTTTTTTTTTGTTATTTATAATAACACTACCACAGGGGCTCTTTTCTGGTATTGTGGGTAAACAAACAAGCAAAGAAAAGAAAAAAAAAAAAAGAAAAAAAACTAGGCAACTTTATCAGTCTCTTTCTTCGCTAACAAGTGAAGCGTGCTTATTGAATACTTTTTGTCTCGCGTGTTTATATGTGAATGAACAACCCTAGGAGACGAGCACTGTCCGTGAAAACTGCCAAATGCAGTACGCGAGATGTGAAAAGCAGCAGCGTGACACTAGAAGCACATGGAAAAGCCCACATGCCCAACCTCCCACTCACTACAGCTCACTACACTATAAAGAGACGATAATTTAGATTTTCCAAATCCAAATGTGTCACAAGTGTACTGCATGATGTAAAAATATTTGTGTGCGTGCCGGGAATGTCTGATTGGGCCTAAATAAAAATAAATGTATGAAAAATACTAAAAAAATTCTCGCGATTGCTCTTCGAATTAATTTATTTGACTTTCCATATTCGAAAGGGGTACGAAAGATCAACTTTTAAGTTGATATCTTGGTATTTTACTATTCTTTTGGAAAAATAGCGTTTACAATTCATTCTGGCGTCCGGTGTCAAACTGATAAATTTGCATGTGCACAAATTTCGACTAAAGTAAAAAGAATTTAACTTATCATGTTGAGTCTTTTGCATTTTCTGGAATGTTAAAGAATGAAGAAATCTTAGAGTACAAGAGAAAGCTCTTGAAATTCCTTTATCTTTCACTTTTTTTTTATCCACTTTATCTTTTTTTTTTCTTATCTAACAATGAAACCTTTTGTTCGCGATCCTAGAGTTACTAACTTTTGTTTTTAGTAAACGAAAATCTAATATTTTTTTGATAAATTGTATATTTTTAAAAAACACTAAAAATAATTTTATTTTGAGAAAGAAAATATGATTTTACTGAAAAATTGTTTTAGAAAGTCCAAAAATAGTGGAAAAGTTGAAGAAGAAAAATCAATTTGCAGTTTGCACCAATGCAACACCAAAATTAAATTGTAAAGTCTTTTTTCATTTCCTTTATTTATTCTTCCAAACTGCTGGTGTAATACAATCAAAATTTTATTATTATTATTAAATTGAAATTCGGAAACACTAAAGACCCTGGATGAAAAATTTGTCAATGATGAAATCAATTTTTTATCTCGCATCATTTTCATTATTATCCACTTAACGTTCCTCATTAATTTACGACTGAGGACTCATTTTTCAAACTAACCTATTCATTTTTCCTTTGTTTTATATATTTACTTTTTTTTTTTTCGTTAACATAACTAGTTTGCTTCTTTTTTATAGACCCATCACAAATTAACAATCTCTTTTACGACCAATGAAATCAATAAAAGAACCTTGTAATGGCTTCTGAAAGAGAAATTTGCTCAAACTCGACAAACCCAATCAAATCATTGCATCGCATTCAAAACGAAAATGGCTAAAATGTTTATTCGTCTAGTGTTGGTCAGATAAAATCATTCCTTTAATTAAGTTTATCACAAAAAGGTCATTTTTAATAACCACTCAGTTTGTATAAACCGGGATTATTGTGGGTCATTGGTTGATGGTCACCCTTTATGATCAGGCAAAGCTCTAGAGTAAAAGACGTCATAAAACAAAGCTGGCGACTAGGGAAACATAAGTTCAATATAAACACATCCCACTATTTTTCTTCAAAGCGCATGTCAACTTGAAAGTGTGATGATGATAGTTGGTTGAACAAAACAACATTTATCACAAATGTTTGTCTTCCCTTGAGCATTAATTATAAAGCATTGTTGATAGAACCAACAATTACCAAATGCTAATTATTTCTAGTTAAAATAAAAACTAGTTGTAATCCGCTTTGTTCAAATATTGAAGCTAACAAACCGGCATTGGCAGAGGTACTTCAATTGAAGTAATGAAACGCATAACTTGAAGGCACTAGCCTTTTTAAAACCTGCTTGAAAATCGTCTTGCACATAGTTTTTGAGTAGTTTCTCTTAAAATATATTTCAGGCGGTAGGGATTAAACGATTAGTTACCGCTGTTTAAGGTGATATTCTCCATTGCGGCCTCCCAGAGACGTGCAACAATAATTTTTAACGTATTGCAGATGTCAAAATTTGATGTTTTCTTAGTGTCAGATGTTCATATTTATTTTCCCTTTTTTAAAACGTATAAAAATATTACTTTTCACAAAAAAATAATTCAACACCTTTATTAAGAATAAAATTTCGCTCGTTTTTGACGTTTTTGATAAATTTCCAGACATTTTTCTCGAACATGAGTACTACAAAACTTCGCCTTTTGCCTTTGATCCATTTTTTGGGATGTTATTTCATCTGATCTGTTTCTTAGTCTACGTAATTTCAGTTCCGGGAATGCAGCCAGGATTGATGGGGGGAGGAGGGGGGGGGGGTATTGGGTCATAACGACGTTATGATGATAGGTCACGGTTGCAATCAAATAGTTAGCAAAACTGTTCCAAGTAATCAATTGGCTCGTCGTTTTAGAAAACATTCTTCCTTTTGTCGAATTACTGAGAACCTTTCTTGCATTCTTGATTAATGATTGTGTTGTCTTTTGGGATCCAACAATGCTAAAGCTTGAAATGAATTCCAATTCCACTTTGATTTGTCTGGTAAGCAGACTTTATTCAGTTGAATTGACTGAATGAAGCGTTGTGGTTTAATTATGAGAAAATAAAAATTTCCGCCTAATTCGCTGCCACTTCAAGCTCGCTGCATCTTGTGGATTATAAGCGAAATAACAGAATCACCAGTTATTTATTCGAAAATAACGTAAATCTTGCCCACTTCGCTATGGGAGACGATTAAAACGTGAAATAAAGATCCGGTGACAACCTCTGAGAAAAACAAGTGGATAACAATTTAATTTAATTAGATAAACGAGCACTAGCTAACTACTCAAGCTTCCAAGTATCCAGCGCAATTAAGAGCACGAAGGAATTTGCCCAAACAGAAGTAAAGCAAAGTTAGATGGTCAAAGTCCTGGTTGTCTGGTTTCCAAGCTAAACTAAATGAATAATACAAGAAGACTAGTCTTGCAAAGCAATTGCAGGACTCGAAGTGGCGAATAGAAAATCAAAGTTGATTTTACCCCCATCAAAAGCACGACGTGAATGGATCCTTTGTCAGAAACAACGCGGACCTCGGCTGAACTAGTATTTTTATTCTTGAATTGTTTTTTGCCCATTCCCACCTCGTATCCCGCGAAATTGGGAGAGCACAGCATGCGAGCCATTCGCTTCGATCAACTGGTCCGTTTCATTAGCAACCGGATAGCTCCCGAATCCGGGTGACACACAAGGTCAGGACAACGTGAACCGCAGAACCACATCTTTTCTTATCACGTGATCCCTGTAAACCAAAAAAATTTCGTAGAAACATCCGTGTCACGGCGTAATGGAATTCTACGGCAATTTATATTGCATATACAGTGATGTAAATTCGTGAATTTTATATGAAATTTAAAAAAAGCTTCAAGTAGCTAGATAATAATTCCCATACTCACGGAGGGTCCTCTAGAGCTTTTCTGCACTTCACTTACACATTAAATTTACTTCTAGAATATAAATTGTCACTTAAAAATAACAAAAACCTGGAAAGTCTAACAATTCTCACTTAGTACATACAGTAATAATATATCTCAATGAAAAATGTTTTGACAACTTTCCCTGATTGGCTGTATACGCTTCTCATTGGTTTATTTTCGAATAATTATTTTAAAATTAACTGGTGTAATTACAATGTGCAGTATATTATTACCGAATCATTAATCGCAGCATAGTGACGTAGAGTAATTAATCATAGCCATAGTCCACGAGAAATACACACAAAGCCTGAAGTTGACTTAACTTTTTTCCATTGATTTCTATTATTAGACAGTTTTAGTTGCTCGTTATAGTTATTATTCCCCACAGATCATACTCCCTAACGGCTCTAGAAATGTCATAATTTCAGATACAATTTTTTTTATAGCGTTGAATAAAAACACCTCTCGTGGAATTTCTCAAGCTTTAACGTTCCTCTATGATACTTTTCTTAGCACTTTTTAAAGCTCTCGCGAGGAGATTAAATCAATTCAATATCGCATAAAACTTATTTAACATAGTAGCTAAACTACAGAAGTGTTTTTTTTAATGGGGGTAGGAAGGAGAGGGGATAAAGAAATATAAATTTTATACAAATAAAATGAAATGAAATAAAAAAGAAATCATGATTTTCAAAAAGTATGGTTGTCATCATTTATTTTTAGGACATTCAAAATAATGCTGACAATTTAGATTGTTATAAATTTCGTTTTTGTAGATTCAATTCTCAAATGCCCCTTCACATGCATCATTCAAAAGATTACATCATATCACGGAATCGATTTTCTCAATTGCATGAATCGCATTTTTTTGCATTCACTCGGGATAAAAGCTTCAATCTAATAAAATTTGATGCAATAAAAAAAAACTCACCAAGTTTCATTCGAGCGAGTAATCTCTCCGATTACCAAAAATTGGCGGATTGTAAAGCGTCCAAATTTCTCTTAGGAATGATTACCGTAAATGAATGGTAGAAAAAAAAACACGCAACTCTTCCATCACGAATTTTATCACTGTGAAAATAACTAAGATAATCCAAGAAATAAACCCGTGCTCCGTACCAAAAGCACCCCGGTTCGGCTTCCCGCAATGCATGCAAATGAATCAGCAAACCAAACCTCTTTTCCCATAGATTAATTCGATTTATAGCGTATTACTGCAATTATAAATAATTTGTTTTCAAAATTGTGGTTTCATTTCAATTGCTAAGTACAGGAAAGCATTTCACGTACCCATATCATAATTTATAAATGATGTTGACTAAAGTCAAATAAACGATGGAAAAGATTTGATCCTGAAGGTTGTGGCGACCCCAAAGCTCAGACAGGGACATGAAGGGTTGAGTTTGGGGAGTCGCAAGTTTGCGAATTCAAGAGAGGTTATTTTTGGAGATGCGCGAGCGCCTGCATCGATGGCAGGAAATGACGTTTCCTGTCAGGAGCGTTTAGAAAAAGTCTCATGTTTTGCCTAGTACTGTCGCCTTTGTGTTTCTCTGTGTGATTCTTAATTTCCTGGGATAAATCTGACTTGGGCAGCCACTTTTTCTCACTGTTTGACAACAAACTTGTTGTCAAACACCCATTGGTTTCCCGTGCCTTCCAGTAGGAAAAAGGCCCAACTTGTGCCACTTCATCGAGTTCTCCGCTACGTCGAACTCCAAGAGAAGCGGCGATCGAGTCCAAGCTCAGTCATCAGAATTTGGGATTATTGTCATCATGTGTAAGTCGGGCAACGAAGCGGTTCGCTAGCTTGCGACTAGCCCCGTTAAATTGGACGTTGTTCGACTACCCGAGCCTATCGGTGACCAATTTCTTCGTAGCCAGCCATCGCAAGAAACAGTTTGGCAGAAGTTATATTCAGTTTCGTTTTCTTTTAATTCTAAGTTATTTAACATCCATTTCCATTTGTATCTTTATTTTAATATGCATTTTAGATTTCAAGTGTGAATTTTCTCATTTCCCAAGCGCGGAATATATTATCGCTTTAATTTTTTAACTAATGAGTTTTATTTAATTAAGTGTAAGATCCTTTGACAAGCTGTCAAAGAAAATAATTAGTGTAAGTCTTCAGAGAAGCAACCCGTAACGTAATCATTTCTACGGGCCGTAGAAGTGAGAACGTTACAAGGTTCGAAATGAAGATCGTCTGACAAGCCAAGAAAATTTGTTTGCTTCTGTCTCTGATCGAGTTATGTCAACATTCGGGGTTTTAAAGAAGAAAGAATGTTAACAAATTGAAAATCTTTATGTTTTTTACGTCTTGGGATTTACTTGAACAAATTAAAATGGATTACAGAAAAAATCAATTTCTCAAATTGTATTTTTCCGCCATGTGAAAACAAATAGATAAATGTACGGAAAGAAAAATATTATCACTTGAGAACACACTAACTAAATTTAGAAAACAAACAAATAAGTTGAACGACATATTTTGAAGTTGCGTGTTGATTCTCAAAACAACTTCGTCTCGAGAAACTAGCAAGTAGAACGGTCGATGCAGGAAGAAAAAAATCCGTTCTATCATGAAAGGGCTTTTGGACCCATTCATAAACTTCAAAAATTCGCCCGCATTGCAGACTGCAAAATGTATTGATATTAAAAGTGGTGACACAACACCTCACTTCGTGGAAATGTGACTATACATTTATTTTCGCTCGTACTGTATCATTTTAACGAAACTGCCGAGCACGATTAGAATTTTTTTTATTCAATTCTTTTAATATAATTTCCTTTAAATAAAAATCAATACTTTTGTTGAATAATTCATTAACCCTTTTCTCGGATTATATAAGGAAGAAAAAGCTTGGTATACTTTGATGTTCAGAATTTTTAGAATTTGGCTTTTTATTTATTAATTTGTTGATGTTTAAATAATATTTTCTCGAGTGTTTGTTATTGTACTATCAGCTCAAATAAAATTATAAACAGTGCATGTTTACAGTTTGGCTGGATTTTCAAATTTTCTGACAAAAACAAAAAATAACCGATTTAAAAAAAAAAAAAATATATTAAATATTAATAAATGGAGATTGTGGAGTTAAGTAGAAGCAACTATGTATAATTTAAGCCAGTATTGCGCGAGTGCTACTTCAACTCTCACATCACATATTTATTATTTATTTAATATGGGCTTCAAAACACCAGTCTCCAAGGTTAAGTGCAACGTGAAGTCCAAATGTTAATTTTTATTCCAAATTTATGTTTACTGATACCATACCATTAAATAAATGACTATTCTTCCATGCGTTGGCAGTAACCATCAAGATGCGGTGCGCGGTCCACTTGCCGAGTCTTGATTTATGTTGAACGAACAGTTTAAGTTTGAATCACGAGCAAACTTTATCATTAATATACATCCGCCCTTTTATTGGAAAGTCAGGATTCAGGAAGCATCAAACAAAAAAACTAAAGTATTGAAAAGATTCTAGGTCAAACTCAGCTACCGGTTTATTGGGCGTACAGAAATGTGCAGCTGTTAGTTCCAAAGAAATATCACTACAGTCAGAGTAAAAAGAAAAAGAAGAGAAAAAATGATTGATTTCTCTTGGTACAAGTATGACAGGCAATTTTCACTGAGCAGATATTGCAATTCAATGTACTTACTCAATTTCCTCTCATCCTGTTTGCAATCACCATTTTCTATTACGCAAAACATTGGAAACAATCAAGATCAATTCATTGCCGCAAGTTCAAGATGCAAAATGCTGATATCTGACTTTTATTAGATGATAAATCGCCAACAGGAATTAATATTTCCTTCCAGTTGGCCTTCTTTCACCGTCGTCTATCAACTTATAGCTGAAGGGGCAAACTATCTAGTGAAAATCCCTTTTACTTTTCTTCTAGTTCAAAAGAGTGTGTCATTGCGTCGAGAAAACAAGTGCACTCAGCTGATTAGTAAAGAATGAGAAACGAGATAAAGAAATGACTAAGGCTTTTATTTCCCCCCTGAGCTTTCTAATTATCCATCCCCACATGTCAGTTCAAATCAGACCACATTACTGTCATTTCTGTGTAATCAAAGGATTTATACGTTAAAAAAACATTTATTCAGTGAAGCATTCAACTTGTGGACTGAAAGATATATTAAAAAAAATAGATGTAGTCTTCAAATTATTACTGCATCTAACACGAGATTAAGAGTCTATCCGGAGTTAATGGCTTGGCCTATAAAAACTCAGGGGATTACTGTCCATGTATGTGGTCAGTAGTATTGATCGTATTATCGATTTGTTTCAATTAAAGAAAGTTCAATTTCACTTATATCCTGTAGCTTTAACTTAATGAGGCTGAAAAGTGAATAAAGTTGTCGCCAGCACGTTCCTTGTGCAATGAAAATATAACTTGAGGAAATACAGTACGTGTTAGATAAAAAAAATTAAGTAAAAACATGAAATTTAATTAGCTAAGAAGTTAAATTTGTGTGTGGAATGTGGAGCATATTGATTGTCTGTTGCATTTGCAGTCACAGACCGATAAAAAGAATACAGTACCTGAATTCATGTCATTCTGTCGAGTTATGTTTGAGATGATTGTCGGTATTAGAGGTATTAGAGGTAATACAATTGATTTTTACCAATATTGCATAAATCGAGTAGTGCGGGAATTAACGTCCGGCCCGCCACTCACGAATAGCCAAAACAGCATAAATTGATGTAAATCAATATACGGAAATCCTAGCTAGATAAGCTTACTTAATCTCTTTAAACCCGATTAAAAACTTAAACCCAAACCCCATAAAAATTAATAAGACTTGGTTTTAAAACTTTCATTGAAAACTTTTAATTAAAAAAAAAACAAGAAACCAAATGTCGAGTCAAACAACCATAGAAAGACATTCTTGATTTTCGAATGCAGCAGACAAATTTTAGTATAAAAACACTAAATAGCCCGAAATAAAAATAAAAAAGTCGTAATACGGGCCATGTTTTCCCATATAGTTTTTTTTATTCTTCTTTTCAGATTGTAATCCCACTTTACTGCACTGATATGTGTGTCAAGAACTAAACGCCCACTTGCTTATGACATGCTTCATTTCACTTTCGTCTTTAAAGCAAAAAAGCAAAAAAAAAATCCTTACTCGACTCAAATCAGAATCTTACTTCGTCTATACTCATAAAAAATGATAAGGTCATTAATCATGTACATTGTGCAGTAACAACATTAAAAGTAATGATTAAAAAAAGCTTCTACTATAAATAAAAACGAAATCTGTTTAATAATAAATACATCAAGTAAAATGAAGACTCGAAAGCAAAATGATGGAAGCTTTTATGTGTGAGTGATCTCTCCCTTAGAAAATAAAATTGCTTCTTCCCATCAATTGATTTTGTCTTTTCTTTTCTACATGTGTTGTAAATATCCATGTGGCTGCTAACTTTTCCCGTTTCCAAATAACTCACAATCTAATCTGTTCTGTCCTCCTGCATGATAAATTGGTCTGATTAATTGGTAAATCCTTCTGCCACTCCCTCGACGGCAATAAATGCATATGAACATAAAACAACCAATTTTAAGAACGATTCCATTCTTCGCTATTCTTATATTTATTTTTAATCTATTGTTTGATTTTTATAAATTTATTTACGACATCATTAATGAACATCACCTTTTCACCCCGTCCTTTTCCATAGTACTATTCAATTCATTATTGTTTTTATTTTTATTTTCTGTGGAGATTTTTATTGATTTCAAATGCACTTCATTAACAGCTTTAGATTTGAACCCTGGAAATTGCTTCACGGTTTATTAAACAAAAAATTATTATCTTTGTTGAAAGAAAACATCTGGGGCTGGATTTCACTAGACTAATGACAGTTTTTTTTGTTGGATTAATTTTTGATGATTTTCTAATAGGATATTTACAGAGATGACAATTTAATTTGATCTGGGACGACGTTTAACACCCCATGGTGTTCGTGAATGATTTTTTTTAGTGAATTCAGCTTTTAGACTTTTTTCTGCGGTTGTGCCACGAATGGGATGGTGGCAAAGCTTAGATTCAATCTATCTATTTACGTAATACGACAACTATGTTTGTGCTCTGAAAGGTAAGAGTTTTTTTTTCTTTTTCTGAGAGACTAAAAAAACAAGCTAAAGGGCATAACCTGGATACGTGACCAAAGCTTAAAAAAACTATAACGAAAGAACAGCATTTAGCAGGTCTCGAGTGAAAAGTTTTAACAAAGCAATTTCATTCCCAGTGTCACGAAAGAAGCCAAAAAAGAATCGGCGCGACTCAGAGCTAAGCAAAAATAAATAAATAAATATATATGTGACCAAAAATAGATGACCAGTGTTAAAAACAACACAAAAGACCTGCAGACAAAATAGAAACTAAACTATTTGTTTAGGAAATGCAGAAATAACATGTATGAATCTGAGTTAAGTGGTGTGTGGGCGATGCAGTATACTCGAGAGAGATGAAACCGAGTTGCCGGGCTGTGATGCGACGCGAGTTGGACGAGATGTGTCACAAGCAAGATGGGGCGAATTGTATCGCAATTGATAGACGTGTTGCGAGATAGGGCACAGGTTTGGACAGGACTCGGATTAATTTCCTCCTCACAAGTCAATCGAAATGTGATCATCAGGCACGGGGTTGACGTACAGTTGTTGCCTCTTGAAATTGTTATTTTATCGATTGATACTTTCCTTGGATTTTTCATGGTCACCAATTAATATTTAAAAAAAAAATAAAAATCCTTCTCCTTTTTTGTCATCATTAGTGTTCGCTTCTGTGCATAAAAATATGCGTTCAGGGCATTTTTAAAGATAATTCATGAACATCACTACCCGATGCGGTCTTAAGGTTAGGGCCTTTGAACCCACATCTCTTTAAGGACAACACTATACGTTATAAATGAGTGCGTAAGTCGAGTTCATCTAGCTTAAGTCCCTATATATAATCTGCGCAATTAATGTTGCTATATCAAAGTGTCTCGACCTCAGCTATATTCATCAGAAAAAAATTAAAGACTTAGCAATATTTGGAGTAAGATACTTGCTTTTTTTGAGTGTTTTTTGGCAGAAAAAGGATTTATAAAATTCGTATGTAAAAAGAAATGATGAAAATATATTACGCCAATATAGTGCAATAACCCTTAACACGTCAGGAACCCATCGCGTCAATATTGCATGGATTCTTGGGCCGGCTGGAATAATATGATGAAGATTTTCACGTTACTTTTAAAGAACAATGTAATAACTGCGAGGCAATGGATATTTTATTACACAAAGCAGTTATTAGCGAACACTCAATAAAGTGAAGTTCGTCAATGTAAAACGAGTCTCGATTAAGTCTTGCGATAACCACAGCCATTCTGAACAAAGCTGAGTATCTATAAATGTGACGACGTCGATCTGGGATCAGATCTTGTGAATCTGAGAATACGTCAAGTGATGCATATCAACCATTTCAGTTGTATCGCCCATCAGTGTAAATCAGTGAATGAAGTTTATGTAAGATAAACAGACGGTTGGTTACTATTACGTGACATTTATTGTAGCCGTTTACAATTGCGATAATGATTACCAGGCTACTCTGGTAAATTGAGTAAGTTATACAATTACTACGCCAACTAATGGCAAAATATATGATGTAGAGAAAGTTATACAATCGGCTATCGCATACTCGTTGGGAGATGTGGTTTTCTGGGGTTCCATTTCTGGCATCCAAGTTACATCATTGCTGCATCGCCACAATGACATCAGGGTCCAATGTTCATAACTGCATCCTGTGGTGACTGCAATCAGAATAACGTCACAATAAACTGTCGCCAGTTTAAGCTATGCATTCAAGGCTTTCTACCACCTACAAATATACGGGGTCCCGTATATTAGTCGGTGGCTGGTCTGTGTAATGAAAACTGTTTATTATGTGTTTTTGGTGTGGGCTAACATGACAAGTGTCACGACAGAGAAGAAACATTCTTAATGCGCCGTCTGGTGTCGGATTTGAGGACTAATTACAGTTCAAAACCGTCACATAAAGACATGGCTAGACACGGAGTCAGACACAGATGTGTGGTGACCCAAATGAGCGCCTCATTCGATCCCCATCCTGTTCTTGGAAAACTCAAGATAAGTTCCCCAAACTTCATGTACTCTTTGTAAAAAGAATTTAATAAATGTTTATATTTTTATTCTGTAAGGAATTAATTATTTTGTCACTTATTTACTAAGTGTTAGCACGTATCTACAATCCTGCAGGAGCAATTGGGAGAGTTTGAGCCCCTGCTATTTTCCCCTAGCTGGGATTCCAGGGCAACCAACTGTCACGTGCCTGGTTGCTACTAGTTTTTTGCTACTGTTGGTGACGTTTGCCTTAGCAACATACGGTTGCTAAGCAAATACTCACCGATGCGCATGCGTCTCACTCATTTTAGGTATTCTTCAATTCAATTTGAATTCAGTCTTTCCATTGTTTTCAACCAAATCACACCTCGTCATGGCTTCGCATCATTCTGCAAGTTCCAATTGTGATAGCTGTTGAAGACCCAAGGACTCACATCTCCAAGGAGATTTATCTGAACTGTTTCAGATATATCTTATCCGACTGTCGATGTAGAGCAGGTTAGTAAACTGGTCCAGTTTGCTACCTCCGATGCCAGTTGACGCCTGTTGTAGCCACGGACTGACGGAAGACCATTTTGCGATTCAACAAGATTTTTAACCGATACGTGAGCAGTTCAGTTATCTCCTCCAGTTATCTCCTCCACCGGGTATACCATTGTATCGTTCACACATTTGTGAGAAGTATTGCGACGAGTCACGGCTTGAGTCTCGCTCGCCGTGTTTTCCGCTTTTTTCCTTGCAAGGGGAAAACACCGGTTGGAAACTCTGGTCTAATCCAGATTTCCTGCTCTTTTCCTTCCATTTTTTCGTTATCCTTTGTTTCAGGTTTCGCGCGCAAACAGGGCTTTTTTGTTCACGCACATGCAACCATAAGGACGACAATTCATCTCATTTCAACTATTCCAGTCGTAAATTTAGTATTATCTTATAACGTAATTCTCGCTTTTAATAAACTTTTGTCAGTATTCATTTTAACTACTTTTGTCTCGAGTAGTTATTTTACGCCTTTTATTATTGAAAATCCCCTAAACACCTATTTTCAGGCCTAACCTGATGTTATTTGAACATTTCTATTCGCCTTCCGTGTTTTATTTGGCTTTTTTTTGTGCTTCGTTTCTTTCGATTTGTAAGGCAATGGTTTATCAGTTAAATTTCCCGTGGGGTTTTGTTTTAAAATAAAGATAAACGCGACAAATGTGAAAATGTTTTTCTTTGTAAAGCAATAGTTTCGTCTTCTGAACTTCTCGAGGAAAGAAGTATAAAATCTAAGCATCATGTTTCTTCAGCCAATGGCAAACCAAGATACAAAATCTTAAAAACATGCTTCACAAAAAGATTAGGCTTTAAACCTATGCAGATTTCACACATTTTCGATCCAATTTTTCAGGAACTACAGAGAAAACTTGTTAATCTAATTTTCAAGTGAATCACCATTAAATATAAAGAAAGCATTTGATTATTTATGTGTTTGATACTGCAAATTTGGGCACTGTAAAGTTCCTGAAAAGCAAATCTTATTAATATGCTATTGTGTGTGACAGGCAAGTGATAAAAGCCTTTGAACTTGAAGCTAATATAAAAATTTAACGATGTTTCAGAGAGAACAAGAAAAAAAAGAAAATCCCACTAAAGTTCTAATTTTTCTTTGTTTTTATTTCACAGCAAAATTTGAACAAAAATGGTCTGTTTTGGGGCTATTTCTGTTTAAAACTACGTTAAGCTTCTCTGCATTTTTGAAAACACTGCTGCTGGTTGCAAACCCTATAACTACGTGATATAAGCCACCTGCAAACACCTATGTTGCGTACAAGTGGCTGCATGAATATCTTGACTGAGCAGGTCCCCAGTTGTGTTATTATCAGCAGCATCAGGCGCGGATTACTAGAAAAATTTAATAGTACGCTACTAATACAGTTAGCACAAATAGTCAAACATACTAATAGGGAGTTAGGTCCAGCTTAGCAGCCACTATAACGTTCGTTTTATTATTTTGTTCCAAGTAACAGGTTCTAACTCTCTAATACGACATGTGTGATAGTCTTTAAGCCCAATCTACGTTATCTTCCCCATTTGAAGTTTGGTGAACCCTTGGGAATACCCCCAACACGTTCTTTTAAAAAAAAAGAAGGATAGAAAAACCATTGCCTGACCATGGGGTTCCAATTCTTTTTCGAGTTCTTAACTGCACTCCTGCGATCACTGACTTCTCCAAACCACCATAAAAACTTTTACCACTTTAATCGCAGTCGCATCACATTTATCTCGGTGTCTTACCGCTTGTATATAAAATTGAAACTGGCATTTATGCTCTTCAAAATACCAAGTAATTATGAAATGCAAATGAATATCTCTCAAATTATCACATAGACACATCGCTTTCACGTGAAATGCAGCTGCGTGTGACAACTTTTCAAATTTCAAATAATATTCTTTGAAGTGCAAAGTTAACACGACCCGAAGAAACAATTTCTAATTAACTAAAAGCACGAAAGCAGTATGGAAAACAAAAGCAGAATTTTCATTTTAATGTTAAACTTTAAAAAAAGTTTTTTTTTTAAATATTCAATCCTAACGGCAAAGACTTTGTAAAGTCTTTTCAATCTGTTCACTGATATGAGTTTAATTTGCACGGTATTTGAACGAATGCAAATCACATCCACAAGATTTTAAAACAACACCACTTACAGTATATCGGTGTCAGCACGATTAATTAACCCAACACTTGTAATCTTGTATGCATGTGATTGGGGTACATTAAGAATCGGCAACCGACCAGAAGTAATCGTTACACACTTACAGAAGCGTGGTGAGAAATCTATTGCACAGCATGCATGATATATGATGCTTGAAATTCACTCCGAGTACAAAACAAACAACAAATCACTGTCGAAAATTATATGGAAATTAAAGTTTAATTAATTTTTTATTCCAATATGATTTTTTTGATTTTTTTTTTTAAAATTTTGAATTATCATTTAAATTTAAAATCTATATAAAGTTTATATTACTCGACTTTAACCCACTTGCGCGGAGTATTTTTGTTGTTCTCCACACGAATGCGAATGGGCGCTGCTAGAATTAATTGGAAAAAGTTTTAACTAATTTATTTTGTGGTAAATGAGCGTACTGCACCTGTGCTCGAAAACATGGGCAGCATTTCAAAATGCAAAAAGGGAATAAATTTTTGACTCGTTTACACGAAAACTTGCGAATTGTGCATAAGACCTGCGAGTCTATTAAAGGTCATGTCAAGTGCACTGAATGTTAATTTAGTTCGTAACTTCGTATTTGTATTAGGATTAAATATGGAAGACACGCGTTGAAATTATGAATACATAGTGGGTAAATTAAAATAAATGTACTTGCTTTTGGCACCAATAAAGTTCACAATTTTTTTCCTAGTATTTCTCCTCAATAAATATCAAATATCAATATCTAGAGAAAAGTTAAACTGCTGAGCAAGCTCATTCAAAAGGTGTCGTCGAGCCCTTTTTTTAAACTCTTCTATTGATTTATATTTTAATATAAAATATTCAATTCGGCACTTTCGTTCTTTTATATAATTTCTATCGGCAGGAATTCACGAATAAAGAACTTTTTTTTTTTCTTTTAAATTTAAAAGTGCTAATTTGTGACCAGTAAAGTTTAATTCATATTTTAAAACATTTTTCTTCGAGCATAAATTGGCATTTATAAAAACAACGCCTTCTAATAAACATTTATTCTGTTTTTATTTTAGTTTGTTCCTCTTAAACCCAATATACAACCACACTTATTCCATTTTTATGACCTTTGAGTTGAGTGTCACATAAACCGAGTGCTTTCTTTATGCATATACGAGGACGAATCAATATTTTTTCCAACAAAAATCAAATCGATTGAAAAAACTTTCCTTTAAAAATCAATAACCACGGCCTAAAAGAACTTTTTATATTAAAAAATAATAAAAATCTGAAATAAAAAATAGTAAATTAAATTAAATTAAAGATTAAAAAAAAGAACTTCTGCCGTTGTTTACGAAATTGTCGTTATGCAGTATCCATAGTACAAAAAGTCAATTTGTGATCGTTTTTATCTATCACCGGGGAAATATAGTACCGACCGAACCATTAAAATTTATGTCACAAATGCTAGTCATCGAAATCTTTAATAATAATTCAAACTTCAAGTGAAAAAACTTTGAAAATTTTACTCCAACTTTTGACTTAAAATTTAATATTTTTCCCTTATTTTTTAGCCTTAAAAATTTAATTGAATTCCAAATCAGAAGCTCGATTCGGTGGTACTTTAAAGATATTTTTGTATCATTTCTATCTTATCGTTAATGCGCGCCTTGATTAAATCCCTTCCAAACGACTGATTCTAATCTTAATTAGATCGTCTAACAAAGATCAACTTTTTTTTTCAATATACAAACACTTCCAGCAGCCTATTAAATTGGTTTTACAGCAAATCCAATTTCTAGGAAAAAAGGTTCCGTAATCTGTTAACAAATCACTTCTCACTCAATAACATCGTCGGCGAATCTGGGTATTTTTAAACCAAGTTAAACATTATGATAATTCCTCTTGTTGCGTGAACTTATTTACCATAATTATTGCTTTCCTCGGTTTAAAACTTTACATTTATTTGACTCCAAAATGACATCGCAGAAATCAACTTAAGAATGCGCATCAAAATGACCGAAATTATATTTTATTTCGATTTCCATCGTCTTAGATGACGAAGCGAGAGATAAGTTTTCGATGTCAAAACCACTTTCTAATCCAAAAAAAGCGAAAAGCAATGAATTTTACGACATGTAAACACTGTGAAATCTCCAGGCGTGTAAACACAGTGATTGAAATAATAAAAAAGAAATGACAATTTTAATTTTGTTTTGCTAAAATTAGGAATGAAAAACAATTTTCCTCGATGAATTTAATCCAGTGATCACATTTCAAAGTTTCCGCCATAAATTTGAGAATTTAGAACAATTTCTATTCATTTCATCAAAAAAAAAAAGGAAAAATTGATTCCCCAAAGTTACATATTCATCTAAAAATTATGACTCGCAAATTCCACAAACCCCGAACAATAAATATCGAGAACTGCCCACATTCCTTGGCATAATGAAGTGAAATAAAGTAGCAACCTTTAAAATAGTTTTCTCCTTTACAAGATTTATTGCTATTGTGTTAGTTGTGACTCATCCATTTCTCTTCTGTATTCTTCGTTTGTAAGAGATGAAGATTCAATTCGAACAGAACCCTCAAAAGTCCGAACTAACAAGAAATCATTAAGTTTCATGTATCCTCGTTTTGTTCAAGAAAAGACAGCAGTATAACTTCATTAAAATCAACTCAATATCAAATATCAAATTCAAAACCCTCTGGATGTTGTGCGTAACGAACAAACAATCCAGGAACTGATTTAACTAAATAGAATATCCATGTTGCCATTTGCTTTGATGTGTATTCACAAGAGCTGACCTATAATTAAGCTTTTTCATCATCAGCCAGAACTCCAGAAGCAAATCGTAGATGATTCATTTACCTAATTCAAATCTCGAGAAGATGAAATGAAATCTTGGTCTCGTTATGCTAATCCTACACTCCATACCATAATCATCTTATTTGACCTCTGTGGCTCTGGCTTATATTTCAATTACCAGATTGCGGCGAAAAGTAAAATTCTCATTGTCCTTTTAATCTAATACACTGTAGTTGCAGTTTGTATAACACCTCGTGCAAATTAAATCTCCCGTTTCAAATAAATGCAAAATTTTTGTGTACTAATTTAATTTCCATACATCACAGGAAAACTTTTAGACGAAACAATAAATAAAAATCAATTTTCTTCACTAAAAAAATTACATAGTTAAGTGAATTTTAAAGTTTCCGAACTCAAATTGATTACTAGAAAACTGAATTTTGTAGGGAAATTAGAATTATAACTTCGTTTTGAAGTTAGTGAAGAAGAGAAAAAGGAGAACGAGTCTGAGGAAATGAAAGTATTTGAGTGATCATTCGTCTTGCGCTATCTATGAAATAGAGGAGCACCAAGCTTGAAATGTACTTCCGGCAGGTGGAAAGATGTTATCGCAACTGGATGTCGCATTAAGAACAAAATAAAATAAGAAAGGGGTCGAAAACTTTATTTCATTGTCAATGTCCGTTATTACATCGCAAACAAAACTATAAACTGGAATAATAGAAATGTAGATAATCACGCTAAACCATAGTGATTGTCTATTGTTACACTTGATCCCGAGTAAATATATGTACACTAGACGATAAAACAGAGAAACAAGTCATTAGCAGATAATTCGGGACAAAGAAAAAAGCTTTTTATTCTATGTTGGCAAATTTCCAGCGACCATGACAACGTGACTTGCTTCTCGGATGGATCATTTCCATTGATTATCTCGTGATTTCCTGTTGCACAAAATACATCAACACGTTTCATATTACCTATTAAAATGAAACCTTACGGTTTGAAACAAAAGTTTGACTTTAATATGATATACACTAAGCAAATAACCAAAATTCAATAAGAAGTTCCACTTTTGTATTATTTCGATTTCTTTTCTTGCTCGAGTAAAAAGAAAGAAAGGCAAAAGAAATCTGTCAACAACATGACACTCACAGAAGCTATATCTCAACCACCGGTAAAGTGAAGGGACGAGAGAAGAAAAAAATTGATCCCACCACACATCCAACTCTCGTGTCTGATTCTGACAACAATAACAGCGATAACGCTAAACTGGAACTGATGACGGCACTTGTGGCCTTACACTTCCGTGAAACTGTCACCAAATCGCATTCGCACTTGTGAAAGTATTCAGCCATTCATTGCGCATTAATCTGTTAAAACTTATCAAAAAAGAATTTTTTTTTTTACAATTTTCAAACCGTACGTGGAAAAAAATGGCAAAGAAAAAGTGCTATTTCTTTCAGTGCTCACATTAGGGTGTTTTGGAAGTCATTAGTGGCTGTAAGGTTGAATGGTGTCTTCCGAGAGACTAATTGGATAGGACTCCGAATCTTTCTATCAAGGCACTGACACGAGCTAGTAAAGTCTTTACTTGGAAGAAGACGAAAAAATCGACAATTTAATCAGTGGCAAAAAAGTGGTAAATACTTTTCCTGCTGCAATACAAATAATAAGGTTTTAAACTCTTGCTTTAATTGAATATTTAAGGGATTTGGCATTTAATGAAGTGCTTCATCTCACACGTAACTGAATTTAGTTGTTTAATCTCGCTAAATTTAACTTTTATTTAAAAAAAAAAATATATAATGTACCTAGTCACCTAGTTTTTGTGTATGAATTAACTTATTCACACAACTTCTGCAGCATCAAAATTCAAAAAGAAGAATTTTACTGCAAGTTTAATTAACTTTCCATTTGTGCAACAGACAGCTGCGAGACGCATAGAACATACGGTGTGTACACCCAGTACAAAAGAAAATTGCATTTTATAAATGAAACCATACAAATCTATCTTTAATTTCTTCAATTTTCAATTTTTTTTTCTTTTATATTTTTTACTTTAAAAGACAGAACCCCCATCGGGTTTTTCCAATTTCCAGAAACTATTTTTCTGTATTAACTTTTTAGCTATTCACATATTTATTCAAAGAATACAATAGACACAAGTCACCTAAAATAAATTCATCACCCCGATTCAATTTACCACTTCCATCAAACGGTAAATACACACAAAATTCAGGCAGATGGGAAGAAAACGAGTAGAAACTTCTCCTTTTCTCGCGTGCGACACATCAATTCGAATTTCTGTCCAATAAATCATGTCGCAAAATGGCATTAGCCACATCACATCTGTATTCATTTGCACTTACTTACTGACAGCAAATAAGTTTTCTAGGTGAGACTAATTGACACTAATTCCTTATTGAAAAGGCACGAATTTAGTGAATCAAAAGTTGATTGAGTAACGAAAGAGTTTTTTCTTCTCAAAATTGCGATTAAGATTTCGAACTTTTCACTTTCCGTCACGTGTAATTGTCACCGTGCTTGACTACTGCAGAAAATTAATTAGCACGCAGAACTTCGCAACAGCTTGTTGACTAATTCCCTTCATTTGCATAAATATTGAACTAATAAAACGCGTTCGTGTGACCTGACACTTCACAAACTATGAAATCAAGTGACACAAGGGCTCATGGAGCCCCCAATTATGCATATTTGCTCATTTCCGCTTTTATTTTCACTCCTACATCAGTTCGAGACCAAGATTTAATTCGAAATGAATTAATAATTTCGGTTTACAAATGCTGCTAATCACGCGAAACTAAGCACTAATTTCGCGTTTCTTTTAAAGAGATTTAAAAATCGTAATTTAATTACGTGACGATAAAATTAATAACTTTTAATATCAACTCGTTATTACAGAATCAGCAGGCCTAAATTTGAGTTTCTTCTACGAGCGGGATCACGTTAAGCCCATTAATTTTGTTTTCCTTTCTTGTTCCAATCAAATTATCTAACCTCATACGTTATTGAATATAATAAATGATCAATTACCGTTAATCCCGCCGCAACGGGAAAATGATATTTCATTTTTCTTAATTATTCATGCAGGAAGTAAACTAAACCTCGAGGAAGTTCAGTCTGAAATTTTTAAAATGCGTCGTAAAGGAAACGAAAATGGTTCATGGTCAGTATAAAATGAGTGTTGAGTGTCATCAAAATTGAGTAAACTAAGAGGAGAAATAAAGAAAAGGGATCTGAAAAGGGTGTGAGCTCATGTTCTTATATGACTCCCAATTCATTACTTCGGACAAGAGGCCTATAAACAGTCTTGGCAAATACGTGAGATGAAAGCAATTGGTATAGGCTACATTCTGCTTGCTGAACCCAATTTATAGGGGAAAGAAAAACAAAGATAAAGAGGCAGCAGGTGTTGTCTGGATAGACATTGGTTTTGATAGTTGGAGTGGAGGAGTGGGATTGGTTTATTAAAAAATTGATACTGATACGTGGTTACTGGTTTATTGCTTTCTTATTTTTTGCTTTTGCAGGCTTCTTAGATTAATGTTGTTTGTTAGTTACTGATTGAGAGACGACTAAAGTTGATTTGATATTGAAATATACAGTACTAGTAATCACCCGCGCGTGCTGCGCTATTCAAGAAAATATAATCAATGAAATCAATTTAAGTTGAAATATAAATATTAAAATTCAACTTTTGAACGATGGCATCATTTTTTTTTTTTTTCCACCAAAAATAAAGTTTTATGTTTATTCCTTTCTATTTACAAACACGTAGTAGAAAATGCGCAATAACAGCATAACTCAATTCCCTACTATCAAACATAAATCAAATCAAAATAGCAATATACACCAGCTCAGTGGTTCAATACTTCAATATTACAAACCCTAACACTAGTTGCAACACGTTACAAATTACAGCAGATTCCATCAAACCATGTCCCAGACCTGACACTCACTGAGTCAGTGGGGATTGTATGCGGATAAGGCACCGAGACAGCAGGCACGATGAAATAAAAATAATAAATATAAAAACCAAACTAAATAAAGAAAGAAGTTAAGTTTGCCAAGCAATACCATAAATGAAAATTACATACTTTATTAAACGTGAAAAATGTATAAAACTTAATTAGGCAAGTTGTAGGCCAACATTCTGTAACCACAGCCAGATTTAATTGATATTTTCCTTTTCTTGATTCACTTTGCAGGACTTACTCGATCCAGTGTCTAACCACAATCTTCCGCCTTTATACGTACATCCGATCCCTTCGAATGGAATCATTAGTGCTGTGAGCATTCGGACAAAAAGACCATTCAGGGAATTAGAGGTACATAACTCGACAAGATCGACACCTGTGCGTCATCTCACGTTGCAGAAGACATTTGTTTTGGCATGTAAACCGTGAACAACGCCAATTATGGAACAAAAAACGCGTTGCCATTCCTCTAGCGTGTTATCACCGTCTTACTCCAGGTGCTCTTTTAGTCGGCAATGAAATTTAGCGTTGCTGAAGGCGTCATCTTAACTGCCTCTTCGACGGCTGTGTTTGCTGATAACTCGTCAACCGACCAATCACCTACAGTCATTGACCCTTGGATCGGTGCACAAAATTCCTCCACTTTTTATAGCCAGTGGCCAATCAATTTTTCATATCCTCCCGCAGCTTTGTACACTAACGACTCAGACATCGAGTACAATGATGGGACTACGCAGTGGAACGTGTCGGCCGCCGTTTTTCACATCGCAACATCTTCCGAGGAAAGCATCAATACAGAAACAACCTCCCATTTAAACATGACCGCCCCAGACATAACAAATTCGTCTTCCACGACCGATTGGACCTGGAATGAAGACATTATGTTCGAGAGTTCCGCTCTAGCCATCGTTTTAGCCCTTTTTTGCGTGATTACAATTTTCGGAAATGTTTTAGTCATGCTCGCAGTCACCAGGGAAAGATATTTACACACTGTGACCAATTATTTTATCGTCTCCTTAGCCATGGCTGACTGCCTTGTTGGTGCACTGGTGATGCCCTTCAGTGCAGTTCACGAGGTGATGCATAAAGTGTGGGTGTTTGGACAAGATTGGTGCGATGTTTGGCATTCCTTGGACGTGCTCGCATCTACCGCATCCATCCTCAATTTGTGCGTCATTTCCCTCGACAGATATTGGGCAATCACCGACCCAATTGCGTACCCCAGTCGCATGACTACGAAATGCGCGACTGGTTTGATTTTCCTCGTGTGGATTTGTGCGGCGCTCATCTCCTTTCCAGCCATAGCATGGTGGCGTCTCGTGAGCCCCGGCCCTCCTCCGCCTTACACGTGCAATTTCACCGAGGACGTCGGATATGCTGTGTTTTCGTCCATAATTTCCTTTTACGCACCCTTATCTGTCATGTTGTTTACTTACTTTCGAATTTATCGAGCCGCGACAGAACAGACCAAAAGCCTCCGTCTGGGGACTAAGCAAGTATTAGCGTGTAACGGCGAAGAGGCCATGGAGCTCACTCTGCGAATGCACCGTGGTGGGGGCAAAGGCTCTCTGCAATCCGATTATTCGACCGCGGCACACGAAGACCTTCTTTCACCGGATGCTCTAACTTCGGGCGCAAACTCAGTGCGCATCGTTCCAAAAAACTTAAAACATTTCAGTTTTAGTCGCAAATTGGCCAAAATAGCCAAGGAGAAAAAAGCTGCAAAGACTCTGGGCATTGTCGTCGGTGTTTTCGTTCTGTGTTGGCTGCCATTTTTCGTCACGAGTATTTTGATCAGCATCTGCGCCACCGATTGCATTGCCCAACTCGATTTAGTTTATTCCATCGTCACGTGGCTGGGTTGGATCAATTCGGGCATGAATCCAGTCATTTACGCGTGTTGGAGTAGGGATTTTCGTCGTGCCTTTACTAAGATTCTTTGCGGCACATGTTGTCCAAAGGTCATGAATCAACAGTACAGACATAGACTCGGAGGGAAAGTGTGTCACGTAACGAGTGATCCTATTTCTTCGTCGTGCAGCACTGATTGCGTCAAGCTATGACAGGACTCAAATAGCCATAAATTTTCTGCTTCGTACCGGAAATAGAAGGTTTGTGGTCTCATTTCTTCCCGCCGTTTCCGTTAGGAGAAGGGACAAATAAAAAAAGAACGATAAATGTCATTTCGAGTTATGCTTTTGCTACATTTAGCTACAGAAACTAAATTCAAACTTCTACTGCTGATTATGGAATCATTCGAATGTCGAAATTGTACGGCAATTGCAATTGCAACAACTCACTCAACTTCAGTTTCTGATGATCGACTTTTACGTTAATGGAATCACGGTCTCCAGAGATACGGTTTGATAACATTATAAATAGAATAATTTGATTTGATGGGAATAAAAATATCTTGAAAATTGCCATTGAATACCGTATATTTTTAGAGAAGATTGGTTTATTGCATGAAACTATGAGAGTTGCCATCAGGGAGCAGGGACCATGGCAAAGAGAACTCAATTTCCGGTTTTTCCAGCCTTTAAACTTTAAAGCTGCGTATTTGAATTATTCCATAATCTTAAGTTTCCGAACTGATGACCTCACATAAACACATGAATATATTTGTACAAATATATAAATACACATAGAAATAGATGTTTAAAAGTTTATAATTGCTCGAATCTTAATTTTAATTTTTGTTTTACAAACTCGCGTAGATATTTGTCAGCAATTTGCGCTTAAAATGCTGTAAAAACGCTCTTATACCAATAGAATTAAATTAAGTCACTGTAAATTATTCAAACCTACTTAAATCTGTGTTAATGAACAAATTGGCACATAAATGTTATTTTTCGAAACAAATACCTTCAGGTATACGTCTTTTTTCACATATCCCTATAATAAAAATTGATAAACTTTCAATCATAAATCAAACTTTTTGCATTAGAAACACTCGAAAATAGAAAGCCTTTTGCACGAGTTTGTCTTCGATCCGAATTTTCTATTTTCGAATGCTGCTACTATTTTTACATTACCAGCCCAAAAAAAACAACAAGAATTTGTCATAAAATTGTATTTCCATATTAATAAAGTAATTAAAGTTAGCCGTGTTCAATAACAATCTGTAACTTCAATTGTAGCATTACTGTATACAAATAAAGAACGATTCCTGACGTGTGAATCAACAACTTCTTTCCTTTCACACCTTGTTAAATTTTATAGTCAACATTGCAGTTGTTGTAATCTGCGAACACAGACCGCAAAACTTTACGCAAAGCACAAACTGGGCAAAAAATGAGAACACTAATTTGTTAAATTGCCGCGAGAAGCTCATGCCATATGTTTTCGAACACTGTACTGCTCCTTAGAGGGCGTGCAGTAATTGTTAGTTAAAATTAATTCCAATTTCTTTCTCAAGTCCTTGCTTGGAATAATAATGAGCCCACATAACTGCAGAAAATTAAAACAGTGTCGAATAAACACGGATTCATATTAATCAACCGAGAAGTTTAAAAGGAAAAAGCGAGCAAATAGTGCTTCTTAAAAATTACAATATAAATGATTTATGCTGCAGAAAGCATTTTATATCTGTCATTAGATAATTCATAAATACTTGTTCGCCAATCTTAAAATAAAGTTATTACAAGAAAAATGCATTAAATCATCAAATACAAGAACGGTCCGCAATTTCTTCTGAAGTATTTGATTTCAAATCACAAAATCAATTTTATGATGAGATTTGAAAACTGAAGTTTACTCTACACTGGAAACTGCTTACAATTTCAGTTTGATGTATTATAAACATTTTAAGTATAAACAAAGCAGTAAAAAAAATTTTGTGTTTTTATTTTATTTTATTCATTTTTGTTGTTTAACTTCCAAATTTCATTATTTTACGAGCGCTTGTTCGTCGCAAAAAGTATATTTTTTGGCATTTTAACAAAATAAATGTTCCAGCTTTAAGTAACGGTGACTGAACACATTTAAAACAAATATATATATTTATTTTAAATTTGTCCAGTCACCATGTACTGTATATATATATATATATATATCCAATTTTATAATAGAAACAATGAAAACATTCAATTTGTCTTCAGTCTTTTATAAAAATAAATAAATAAAAAGAAAAAAGATTGAACATACAGCAAGATGAAACAGACGAATGAGAAATAAACCCGATTTTCAAAATCCTGTTACCGGAATTTCACTGCACGAAAAAAAATCACCCAAAGGATATTACCACCTGAAGAACTTTGAGACTAGAAAAATAGAACTGAACTGTTTCAAAAAAAAAAAAAAAAAAACGTTGACATCAAAGTCTGGCAAATGGCCAAAAAATTACCGTTCGTATGTGCTTAAAAAGTTTGCATATTCACTTCAAAAAGTTGAAAAAGTAAAAAAAAAAAAAAAAAAAAATCATTTTACACGCAAAAAAGACAATCCAAATCGACCTTCAACTTCAACCGAAATTAAATTCTTATTACCAACTAAATTATAGCTACACTGTAATAGCTTTAGTTGTTTGTGGACAACAATACCAAAAAACTAATTTATTTTTTTAAGGTGAAAAATGAGATATAGCCAAGACCAGATGTAAAAAAATCTTTTCCTTTTGTACTTCTGCCTACAGTAAATACAATTTGATGGTCTTTTCTTTGTGAAATGATTCTACCCTGAAAAATAGCCCAGTTGGCACCCGCCCAAACCGCTGGAGCCAGTGAGGTTTTACATGAATTGTTCAGACAGTCTGAAACTTACTTCGGATTCGGAAACGGGAAACTTTATTCATATTTTCTCAACCGTATAATAGATATTTTAAAAACTCATTTTCACATCATCGTACCATTTTTTATCCCCCTCTTCAATACTTAATAAGAAATGCTGCTTTCTTCTTAAACTGTCGATTTCTTATGCCGTTTTAATTGTCCGTGCTTTCTATTATTCGCGACCGAATAGAAATTTGTTGAATTAAACTCCCGGGTTGTTTCAAGTATACATCAATAAGACTGCAGCCTACATTTTTACAACTTAATTTAAATTTGAATTTTAAATTTGGAAAAGTTATACATTATTAAACTCATGTAACAACTGTATAAATAAGTGGATTTAAATTGGATCATTTTGGCTATAAACAGCAACACGCAACACAAGTTAAAATAAATTTAATGTTTATTAGAGAGGAGCTTTTACAAAAAAAAGTGGGTTTACCTGACAAAATAAAAGAGATAATTGCAGAAGACAATATTCCAGTCATGCCACTTTGAGTCTTTGCAAAAGCGTTCTCTAATTAAAAAAAATAAAAGAGAAAAGTGCTCATAAAACGCCAATTGCTCCACGCTGCACTCAAATCTCTTAATTTCAAACCCACTTGAGTGAACACAGCTTTGTCAAGAGCTCTGTCTTACTATTAAACTCTCAAATCTAATTAACACAGCCGATTATTCGTAATTAACTTTTACCTCCACGAAACAAAAAAAGAAATTAAAAAAAAAAAGTTAACACGATTATTTCCATTCAGACCAACTTTTAGGTTCGTTATTTTCCAAACAAAGAGAAATGATTATTATAAAAACAACACTTCAAAGTTGTTTCATAAAAATCATACTATTAAGATTTTATATAGCTTTAAATAACATTAATGTAGGCTTTACTGCAATAATGCCCAAAATAAATAAAGGGATGTCATGTCGCCTAGCATCACATCTCCTGAGAAAAACGGGTCATAAATATTTTTCTAGTCCAAATGAATACAGTCAAATAGAGCACGTAAAATTCCCAACACACAAAGTGCTCCCAAATTGAATTTGGGTAGGAAAAATTGAAAATTCCAGCGCGTTTAGCTTCGAAACAGGACTGTGTGTTTTTCCTATAATGTATTTTCACCTCCAAATTGATCTCCAGTTACATGCAACTGCATCGTAACTACTTACTAACTCTACGGATCAATAAACAGTCAATAATTTCCTTGCCATTTTGGCCAGAGAACAACCCGAGATTGCCATTTGAATTTACACAGCAGCACCGCGGGGTAGTAACTGTTTATTCGCGGATCCTCGATCAAATACGTACAACCTGATATGTATGTTATGGCAAGATAAATAGCATTTTTTTTTAACAAAAAAGTTTGAAGAATTATTTCCGAGTTTGGTTTTTCTCAGTTTCCATAAACTGATAAAAACCGATGAGTCGTCCAAAGTCGCGACAATGGCCGATTATCAGTTTCATGATCCTTATAATGGCGTCAAAGTGAAGCAATCATTAGGTGCCGTGTAAGACTAGCAAGCCACCGGATAAAAATCTTTTATTGACCCATGGCATCGTTTTATATATTTACAGTTTTTTTTTTTTTGTTTTAAATAAAGGAAAAAAAAAAAAAGAAAGCAAGTTCTCTCTTCTACAGATATTGATTTATGTGCGGGATGAGATGGGAAATTTAAACGACACACTTTCCAATTCGAGCATTCTTGGCACTATGCATGCAATACTAGTTTACCCGGGTTTTTTTTAAACTTGGAGTTATGTGAAATAACATGTAAAACATACAAAACTTCCATTGAAAGTTCGCGTTTATGCCCAAGATACTTCATCACAATGACACCATCAAACACGTAAAATCAACTCGCTCACATAACCGTTAAATCGAGAGACTGAATGCGAGTTTTACGTTAGAACTCGACCAGGGCAGTTTTAAGACCTTCGTAGGCCCTAGCCACTTTTATTTCTAAAAACTTCTGTCGAATTTTTTAACTTACTTTTATGCTAATTTTATCGTTTGCACACACAAGTATTATAATTTTTTATTATTAATCTTGAAAAAAGTTCGTGAACGCCTCTGAACCTATGCTGACACAAAATCTTGGGTATGCCACAACATTTCGACGGGCCTAATGGATAAAAAGGCCCTGAACGCGCAATCATTTATTTGCCGTCCAGGGAATGGATGGAATTCAACTAAATGACACCTTTGACGTCTTTGCCTCAACTATTTTGACAATAACACCACTCCTGCTTTCAATTTACACTTGATAAATAGATTTTAAATTTAAATCATGTTACTTGTCATATTCTTCAACATGTCGCTACGAAGGTTTTACTACGTTGGATATTGCAAGATCAATTGATAAAACGTAAATTTTACATTAAAAAAATAATGTCAACAAAATATTTCACTGTATTTTCAGTAATTTATCTACTGTATTTAATGAACAGTAGATATTTAAAAAATATATCCAATACAATGAAGATTAAGTGATATTACTGACAAATTCTTTTCTGTGACACTAATTAATTATATTATTATTTACTCTTGTTCGTTCTTATTATCCAATTTATTCTCGCAATTTAATCACTAAGTGTTTTACTTACTTGGGAAAAAAAGAGACGCAAATTAAAGCTTAAATTCCTTCCGTTGTAACGATTTCGATTCGCTTTCTTGAGAATGGGTATCGGTAAGGATTGCTTCTCAAACACTTACGCAAAATGAATCCTTTAATATCACCTAACCAAAAAGGGGTTTGGGGTCGTCACACCATTTTCATTAACTTGAAAAGAAAGAAACTGTAAATATTGACTATTTTGTAATTTAACTATAAAATAATCTATTCCAACCAAGAACCTGGACCAGAATGCATCTCGGAACTCGAATTGAGAATCCAATCTTATTTTTTTAGGTTTTTGACTAAAACGATTTTTGTTTTTCAATTTTCTTTTTCTAAAAACCGTGCTTCCACGGCTCATTCGTCTTAATATTATGCGATAAGTCGTTGAAATTGAATCTTCACAGGTCCCTTCGTGATCACTTTGAACTTCAGGTAAGCCTCTTTTTAATGCTTTCAAATTACTCACTTCGCCACCTTTAGGCGAATCTAAGAAGTGCGTGACAAATCGAATATGTCATAAGAGTAATTCGCTTCTCCTGGTTGTGACAGTACAAACGTTGGCGTAATTTTATTTTTATTCTTTTCAGAATTTCTAATTTTTTTTTAATATTTTCCAGTGGCTGTCAATTTTCATAAAACATCACGTCGGTGAACACGTGACGTAAAGCCACAAATTAAGAGTGAAAAATGAAATTGGAAGTATTAAAATTCGTTAATAATGTTTAATGTGTATTGGAACATTAAAAACTAATTTGTTTTTAAAATGTCTGAAGCATGCACATTTTCGACCAGAATGGTATTTTTTCCACTTTTGATGAACATGTTCCCCAATCCCACAACCATTTCGCATTCCCTCTGTGCGCGGATAATTCCGGAGCTAGTGTCACATTATTGCATCAATGTTTCTAACTTACTGTCTAGAACGAATGGCTCTGACTAATCCTTTGAGCTCACTTGCACAAAAAAGTGAGAAATATAAACAGAATTTACTTTCCTAACAAACTTCCAGGTTTTTATGTAGCATTAGATCGCATTAGTTTCATGTCATACAGATCTCCCACTACACACAAATACAATGGATGCCTTCAGTAAAACAAACAATATTTCTAGTGAAATTTAACAATGGATCATTGCAGCTTGCAGCTCGCACGTTTGATGGAAAAATTTGCAATGTGCTAAGCAATTAAGTTTTTTTTTCGTTTTTGTTTTTTTTTCGTTTTTTTTTTTTGCCTGCAGTCTGCACCAACTATGAATATTTCATGCGGCTTTACCATAAAGTAAATTCCGAATTTTTACTTTCTCAAGGATGCAGACTCGTGTCAATACTCTAAGCCTAATGTAGGATAAACATGTGGGAGGGAAAATTAAGCAAATTAATTCACTTTCTGGAAAAAATAACCGCCTAGTGTGTTGTGACCTCGTTTCAGGGTCTCAGAAAATTTCCTTTGAGTAAATAATTTTTGACAAAATTAAAATAATCGAAAATTAATATCATCACACCATGTGTGCAATTTAGGAAGTTGCCACGGCAGAAATTTTCTCCAAAAAAGTTTCAGTCTGAACCAAATCTTGCAAAAAATTTACAAAATTGCTTGTAGTATCTCATCAAAACCGACTCATTTCTTGAATAAACATCAACTGCTTATTCGAGAACCCAGTTTTACCCTTTTTGTACTGAAAAAAGGTGTACCCATGAAGTCGTTTTGAGGGAGACGACAACTCCCGATACGATCTGGAACAAACCAGAGCGAATTTCCACGCAGTAAGTCATTTAAACTGGACTTAAGACGTCCAGTTTAAATGACCTATAGCCACATGTTGCAAACCTCCTTCTACACGACTGAAGTGGAATAAGTCACGGAAAAATTCCTATTCCAAACCTAAACCACGAATCTTTCGCAAAACCAAAAATTGGTCCGCCATTTTGGAAGATTATCGTGAAAACGACAAAAAGTAGTCGAGGAGTAAGACGATTTAATAATTCATCCAAAGGAGCGGTGAATTAATCTCATCAATTTGAAAGATATCAAATTGAAGCGTCGTTTTATTTATTTCCACCGTGGATTCCATCGTGGATTCCATCGAGCGAATCGAATCCATTAGCGAAGAAGGGAATTCTTCACCAACAAGTGCCATTCCCAATGAATACCGTTCGAATCGCGAGGCAAAGAGTTCAAAATTCTTATTTTCTATCATTACTAATCTTATCATTTTAATTATAAGCCTTTTCTATGACTACATATTTCATGTATATTATCACTTTTAGTCTTTCGATTTCTCTAGACCGAGATTTAAACATTTTAATATATTTTAAACTAAAATAATCTTGTTTTATTAATAAATGCTCGTATAAATAATAATAATAAGATTTAGATTTCGAGCTTATAAAAGACTCATAATTCAGAATTGCTAAGCATCCCTCTCGCGACCGTAACTAAAACTGAATACCCCCTGGACAACCAGTCATCTTAGCCATTTATTTGCACTTTCATTAATATTTGAGGTCGCTTCAAGTGTTACCTGCCCAGATTTTCCAGTAGGCGTGTAGAAACGCGCAGAAAATCTATACACAAGCTTCCAACTAAATCTGAAGTGGCCAATTAAAAGCGGGCGTTTTACCTGAAAAGAAAGCAAACGCATTTGACCAAAACAACAACAACAATAATAATAATAATAATAATAATAAACAATGACCAGGTATAAATTTTTTATTTTTCAGTACGAATATTATTTCGAGTTAAGCTTTTACATTTCACCATTTGCCCCCCTTCTTTTTCTTTTTCTTCTGACCAGCCGGAGGTCTCTGTTGCCTCGGCCCTTGCGTCGCAGCCGCAGCAGCAGCAGCCGCCGCCGCCGCATTTGGAGACGACACGGACGGGGAAGTTGAATTAGATACGCCCCCGCGTGGCGAATTAGCGCAAGACGAAGTTAACTTGCTCGCATCCCTAAAAAAAATTGATTACGACATTAATCCAATATTCCCACAAGGCTCGCCGCAGCTTGGAAAGTGTCACCAAGTAGTTAAACTTACATATCGCTGGCGCCAGTAGTTGCCCCTTGTGTCCCTCTGCCTACAAAACAGAAACGAGAGAAAAAGAAAAAGAAAAAGAACGTTAGCCAAAATTAAATTTAAAGAAACTCACCACGTACTAGATAAAAACCTACGTAGCAGTGATAATACGTGCAGACAAAGATAAAATTTAAGATAAAACAATTTTGTGGAATTGAAAATAAAAGCGCGATTGCACATAATCGTGCATCGTTCTGCATGCTACGAGGCGGCTAATGAATTCAAATTGCCTCCAAAACGGTTGAAATGTGCTTCGCTTTACACTGGTTGTGTGATATGTGCACGTCTTGACACTAAGTTTAAATAAAGATTTGCTAGGCTTCCTCACCCACCACCTCTTCTACTAAATCTTCTCAATGTTTAGGCTTAGACGTTACCGTCTGTGACAGCAAGGAAACTCTCTCGAGCGAAATCTTTCGACCGCTTGCCTCCCTGACTGACAGTCATTGTGAAAAATTAAATTTTACCCTACAGTCGACGCAAGTTTGCTTTAGTCATAAGGTTCTTCCTTGTGGTTAATTTTATATCGCACAAAGCCAAAAGATAAATACAAGTGGTGACGCAAATTGCAAATTAAAATTGTCATATATCAAGTAACTTCGCACGCAATACGAAAACGAAGCTCGTTTATAATTTCCGGGCAAGCATTTTAATAATACGAATTAAAATTATCACTTGTACAATTATTTTGTACTTAGAAAATATAATCAAGATACCTATCCAGTATCCACACATGCCCACCTGGAAACCACAATACCGTAGAACATTCGCACTCTATTGACAGAACCTAGATTTCCTCCACAATTAAGATATTGAATTCAATCGATTTGGTCAATTTAAACAAATATTTTAGTATTTTTGATCAGTTTAGAGCTATTGAATTTAGTCATGTTGGTCAATCTAGGCCCGCATTGTTGTAAGTGATACCACAGTGAGAGCATCTACGATACAGTTTCATCTTCCTGACCAAAATTTTATTTTTGCAATACAAGTCTTCAGTTTTTATTATCTACCGGGTAATCATGCTTAGCAGGCGCCTTCTTCATGACCACTTTCAACAGTGCCCCTAAACCCTAAACTAACACCATTTATAAATTCAATAGCTATCCATCCCCGTACTATTTTTTATGGGTGAAAAAACAATTCGGGTCGGATTCCTAGAAGTCACGAGCCGAATAGTTTTTTTAAAACCATAAAAAAAATGATGGTATAGTACTAGCCATTGAATTTACAAATAAATTTATTCTCCATTCCAGATCTACGTCCGTTTCAGCTATTTAGTCACTATTTCCACTAGCCAAACTCAGTTGTTTCAACAAGATTCCCCTATCGAATTCAGTTATAATATACACATTTTTTGAATTTTATAACAGCATTATGTCAACTTAAACACTGTCATGACCCCCGAAGACAGATCGGCTGTCTAGGATATTAAGCCATGCGAGCAACGCACGATAGACCGACTTTCTTGAGGATCCAACCTTGCATTCGCAATTACAACTGAGAAAACCATCCATATTAAACCCAGTTAGAGACAGCTGGCAGACGTTCTTACCATAGAAATCAGACAAGGATAAACGAACGAATTGGGATTTCTAGCAGGTCATCCGAACTGAGTTGAGCATTTTACCAGTGTTTCTTAACGAAGGTTTGGCCCATAATATCAAATCTGCACAAACATAAAGAATACCCGCACAGTTTCATCATAACTAGTAATAGTAATGACTAAACCCAATGTTGTAAACCACTCCTACAAATCACCTTTAATTCAAACTACAAATTACATACTGTATTTCCACAATTAATAGCCACCCTCTATTTCTAGCTGTAGCTGAGAGCAGCAATTTGAAATAAGAGCCGCGATTCTTAACCATGGAAATGCAACATACCGTATTTCATCGATTTAAAGTCGCAGCCTTTAATTGCAAACGCTATTTTTTCCACCTATAATAAATGGCAACTTCCAATTGAAAGCGACTTTAATTCTTTAATTAAATTGTATACTTCCGATGTGAACACAATTTTACCTGTATACGCATTGTTTGGAATTGTAAACAATGAAATATAGTATTATAAATTTAAAAAGGTACCTTTAATAAAACTTCCAAAAATGATATCGGTCAATTTAATGTCAGTTTGAAGCAATTCCAGAACTGCATTCTTATCAACAACCGATGCAGACCACGTGCTGGCAGCAGATAGTTCATCGAGGTCAGCAAATTATACCACTGATTCAGTTGTCATGTCGGTCATTGCATTTTGACAAAATGCGGCTGAAATATGCCGTTAGAGAAAATGAAGGAATTTCATGCTGCACAACAACGTGAAATGACGCGTGATTTTTAAATCACTAATGACGAAGTTGTTGAGCTCCGTTCTTACGACTCTGTTTGCCGCTCACATTTTTATTTGAGAGGAGGCAGTACAATGCTTTCCATTACTAGAAAAATACTCGGGCCATCATCTGGAGAAAGCGTGAAGCTGATGAGCCGTGAGGGATGAAAGGCGAAAGCAACAGCACGAGCAGAAAAGATTGCGATGGAAGCATCAACTCTAACCACTTGGTGCAGTAAAATAAAAGACATTTTTATTTTGTTCGATTGAAAGTGGATAAAAGTTCGAGAAGGTATTTCTAAAAAAATGTCGGATTAAAAAAAAAGGGATTGGAATGCGGGGTTGGGATAAAAATGAGAAGGAAAAAAAAAAGAAGTTCCATGCGGATGAAATGTGCCAGCTACTGTAAGGAAAAAATGCAATTTCAGACTGGTGAATTACGAGAAGGTCGTGAGCACATTTGGTTAGAATTGATGCCATATTTTATTGAGTCAACAACAGGGTTTCGTTTTCAAACATAGTTTTCTATATGTTTGCCATGTTTGTTGACGTGCGTGATAAACTGTTAATGGTTAGTTGGATGAGAGATTACGAGTTCCGTCGCGTTATTTATAAAAAGCAGAAAAGTCAATTTTACCGCACATTCTCTAGATATCCGGTTTCGGTCGAGTATTCCGACGTCGGTCTATTTTGAAATGCAAATGCTAGTAACTACTAGTTACGATGATTTCTTGATGTCAGTAATTTGTATTTTGTTGGGTTCTAGGAATTTTTAAGGTTTCAAATAAGATGGCTAACGAGTTTAAAGAATTGTTAAAATTTTAAAAATTCGTCTCAAGGTTTGTTACGGTTTTAAAGATTTGTGTCAAAATGTGATTGGACTTTTAAGATTTGCTTCAATTTTTAACCTTTTAGATTTCGAAATTTCAGCATTGCCGAAGATTTGTGGATTTTGAAATCCCAATCTTGAGCAATTGTATGATTTCCAGCTTTTGTTACAAATTACTTTAATTTTCATTTGTTAGTTATAATTGTTACGATTTATTCTTGAGAATGTGCACATTTCATTTGTCAAAGCGCTCCGAAGAGATAGCCAATGCTGCACATCTTGCATGGGCCAAGATTTTGGATTTCGAAATCCATGAAATCTAAGAAATTCATAAAATTTTTTTACAAATTGTCTCGAAAATTGTAGCAAAATCTTTAAAGAAATCTACATGTAAACTTGAAATCTTGAAATCCTTAGCAAATCCCTGAAATCTTTAGTAAATCTTTAAAATCTTTAGTAAATCTTTAAAATCTTTAAAATCTCTAAAATCCCCAAAGTCTTAAAACGTACAAATTATCTTGCAAATTGTAACAAAATCGAGCAAAATCTTTAAAGAAATCTACACGTAAACTTGAAATCTTGAAATCTATAGCAAATCCCTGAAATCTTTAGTATATCTTTAAAATCTTTAAAATCTCTAAAATCCCCAAAATCATAAAACGTACAAATTATTTTGCAAATTGTAACAAAATCGAGCAAAAATTTAAAGAAATTCGTCTAAAATCCTGAAATCTTCTAGATTTAACAAGATTTAAAAATCTCGTTTGCGATTTTTCTAATTGGCTACATACTCGTAGCGCACTAGGCATCTATTCAAAATGAAACGGCACATTCACGAGGGGTGACAACTAAAAGAAGAAAAATGAGCTCTCGTTCGGTTGTTCCCTTATGTATTGCACGTGCTCCTCAGGCTGTTTGTGTTCTTGTACCAGATTCCAACCCGAAGCAACACAACAACCACTCACATATTGAAGATTAGCGTGCACCACCCAAATTTAAATCATTTTCAACTGTTTTTTTACATTAGGTGCGTTCTAAGTTTCTGTTTTTATTGTTTATCGTGTTTCTACAATCGGAATAGACACCAAAAACAGCCGTGAACCATCATCACAAACTGCTGTGTACAGAAATACCCAAAACAATTTAAACAGAAATTTTGAATGTTCCTATTGAATAATCAAAAATTCGGAATAATATAAGTATAATCAATATAAACGATTTTCTACAACTAGACTAGACTAGTTCTAGGCGAGTACCATCTCCCTCACCGAGTCACATGTGCTATTCGCTGCGCAAACTATTTCGTTTTACTTTCTTTCAGCGTGAAATAATGATTTTGGAGACATCATTATATTCATATTAACCCGGCATTTCATATTTCTCCGAGAACCGAGAAACGTGTGTTTAGGAAAGTATCCATTTATCCAGCGCAGTCCTGCGTACATTTATGTAAATAAGTAAGAATCAAACACCTACCGACTGCCGTTCCTCTTTTATCCTTTCGTTTTTTATAAGTTGATCTTTCTCTTCTAGGAACCCATCGTTCTGGATCAGGATCAACCGATAAATCGTAACTCTTGGGTAGTTTTCCTTTAAAAACAAATTTACCCGAGCAATTAATTTCAACCTTTGCAATTATTCTTCTTCTTCTAATTAAAACCACACCTTTCTTCTTCTTCCTCTTCTTTTTAGCTATTACTTCACTCACTTTACCACTAAAAATAAAATTATTTAATAAAATCAAAACGAGAATTTATTAAAAATTAATAATAAAAAAAAAATAATAATAAAAAAAAAAAAAAAACCGGAGACGTTTTTCTTATTGTCATCTCGAGCATAAATTAAGCGAAACGAGAAACGCAATTAAGCAAAACGCATTAAACCAATCACTCGCTCGGCTTCCGCCCTCATTCCAACATCACTTATTCATAGAACTACGTGAAAAGTATTCCTAGATGATTAAACTAATTTAAAACTTATAATGGATGAGGTTGTGTATGTAGGAGTCATTCTTGTGGCACGAATAAACAAGTTCGGTTCAAAATCAATACGGTAAATCCGCTAACCCGGCGATGCCCAATCATCCTAAAACAAATTATACTAAGCTGATTTATTATCCACCAATTTTTCGTTCTCAGTTCACTGAATTAGAAAATATATTCTAATCTTAACGTGTATCAAACAAGACGAACTATTTCATATTGATACATCGTCTCCATTAAATTACGACAAGTTTTGTTTAGTTGGATTGAATAATTGATTTTTCAATGCTAAAAACCCTCAATTCAATCAGCCACTTTTCCAACAAAATTGCTTTCAAAAAATGTTACGCAAATTATTTTTTTTTTTCATTTTGAGGTTTCGATTTTTTTTTTACCTTTTACCACTGGCAGGTGATGGTTCTGTTTTGCCAATCTTTTTTACATATTTTGCCCCTAAAATCCAACTGCTTGTTTCCAAACTGTCAACATCAATGCTCTGCGACACTTCGTTGACGGGTGGCAACTCTCTGCTGATGCTAAACACAAATGTTATTAAGGAAGAAAATTAGCTGACAAAATCATGCTCACACAATTTTTTCTTTTACGTGTCAGCATTTTACAAAATCTATTAATTTTCTTTTTTTTTAAGGATACTCTTGTGCCTTTTGAGGATTTATCTGCGAATATGCAGTTATTAAATGAGCTAAGGTTTTCATATCTTTCGGTTTAACTCTATATAAAAAAAAAAATTTTTTAAAATCATTTCCCACACATTTAATGTATTTTCTGTACTAATCACCTGCGTAATTCTTCCAGATACTGAACTGCCATTGCAATCTGATTATTTTTCAGATGAAAATTTGCGCCCTCGTGCCGTAATACCATTAACTCACGTGCCTTCGGCTACAATAAAAAAAGAAATTGAGCTTTTAGTTGAATTAACGTCATTTTCCATACAACTGCTTCCAACTTCCCCCTTGTTATAGCATTACAGAACAAATAAAAAGCATAATGAGACTATTTATAACTGCGATGTTATTTAGACATGCATTTTCTAATTACATCGTGCTTCAATCAATACATACCACCCATACATTCCTCAATCAAGTGGAATTACATACCGAATTTATCTTATACCATTCAACCGCCTCGTCCAAGACTTTAGTCGCCGATTCTTTATCCTCCATAGACATGTACAACGTTACTAACGCTGACACCTATAAAACAACATCAATTTATCAATTTACGAACATTAAAAAATAAAACAATGATTGCGACTAACCAAGCCGGGTCTAAAACTCGTGTCGTCCAACAAACGTAAAACTTCGCACGCTTGATTTACATGTCCTTGGGTTAAAAGCAACTGCGCTTGAGTCAATCTAATATTCAACACGGTCGCTGGATAATCTTCCGCAAACTCTTGAAGCGCGTCAATGGCTTTATTGACTTGTTTTTCCCTGCAATGTAAAGCCGCTAGCAGGAGCACGACGTCTGGACAGTCGGGATATTTGTTTTGCAGTTTTCTAAGTTGGTTTCGACATTGATCCAACTAAATCAATATAAACATCATTAATGGGTTGGTTGTGTAGATTTTAAATAATTTACCTGATTAGTATGCATGAGTAATAGGCATGCGTTAATTGCTATCTGTCTTTGCTGTTGACTCGTTAATTTAAATTCCATGCCTTCCATCGTTGCTGATTTGATTCGTTTCTTCGAATCAAACACATTTTGGTCTTTGTTAATCGATACAATATTATTGGAAGCGACTGCTACAAGGCCATGGTCGGAAACTCTTAAAAATTATATAGATAAGTCATTAAAATTCACCAATTTCAACGGAAGTACATTACTTACTTGTGTTTCACCACCATGTTGTACAATTTAAGTGCCTGTTCATTGTTGTTTTGCATTTGGTTCACATATCCAAGTTGAACTCGAATTATTGCCAATTCACTCTCAATCTCCTCTTCAGTTGCATCGTCTTCTTCCAAACTTTTACGGCATAATTCTGTTTTTAATAACAATAATAATAATAATAATTCAATTCAATTTTCAAAAATAATTATCATAAGAAAACAATTACCTTCAGCTCGTTTTAGTTTATCACTCGCTTCTTTCAACTTTCCTTGTATTATTAAAGCACAAGCAGAATTGTAACACAACTCAAACATGTGATCTCGAATTTGGGGAATATCCTTAGACTGAAACCCAAATCGAATCAAATATTACATTAAGTTAACATTTGTAATCAGTTTGTTTTAGATTAATTTAGCAACACCTTTTTGCCAGATGCGTGCATATTGCTGATAACTGCTGCTAAATTCGTCTCTCTTTCGTCTTCGTAATCATCCTGAATAAATAAATATCATAATTATAATAAAACAATCAATTTGATATTTTACACTCAACCACTCACTTGAGAAGTTTTAATTAAATCTCTATACGCCTCAAAACATTCGTCATATTTTTCCAATCGATATAGCTAATTAAATAGAAGAAATTAATCATTTGTTTATAGTTGCGGGAGTTTTGATTTTTAACTTACAACTTGCGCCTTTAATTCTTTAATTTTTGATGACGGATTTGCAACAGTTTGTAAAAGTTGCAAAGCCTCTTTCACTTTATTCAACCGGTACAAACAGTAAGCTTTTTCAAAAATTAAATCGCTATTAAAAAAAAAAATAAAAATTAAATGATTAGCTGTTTACCTCGATCTAATTTCAACTAAAAAAATTATGCGACTTACATTGAGAACTTCGAATTTTTATCAATTGCATTTAGTCCTTCTTGAAATTGAGATAGTTGAATGAAACAAACGATTTTTGCTTGAAACGCTTTTATATCATCTGGAATTTCGTGAAGAACTGTAAAAATAAGATCGATTAGATCAAACAATTCGTATAATGTTAATTCGGTGTAAAACAAGGTCATGTGTCGCGAGACATATGCATATGCCAATTTGTAATTGGACGTTCACTGAACTTAATTTATTTTTTGTACGCTGTATCCGTACCAAAAGTCTGACCACAAAAATTACATACTTTTGTTAGCGGTTTTTAAACCCTTTTCCCATTCTCCACTCTGGCCAAGACGAGCTAACTCAACGAACAAATTACTAGCAGTCGTGGAAGCAGCCATTTTCGTTAATTTACTTCCTAAATCCTCCGTAAGAGGTCGAGACCAATCGAGTGCAAGCGCGTAACAAGATTTAAATTCAAACTCAGTTGTCATTAAGAAATAAAGTAAAAATAAAAGAAAGAAATAGTTTTTATTAAGAATATAAATACACAAAAAAAAATTAAATTTTAAATGATAAATCTCTTTCTGTTAATACTAAATTTACTTTTAGAGTTTTTAAATAACAGAAATAACTAAAACCCGTTTACTTGGAACTAAATTCGGCATAAACATCCAAAGAATTTCATCTGCGACACGAGGATTTTATTGTTATAAAAATATTGGATGAATTTGACGAGCAGTGAGTCGTTTCCTACATGTTGGACAGCAACGGTTTTTTTGAATCGATTCAGAAATGCAATTATTACAAAATATGTGGCCGCATGTTGTTGACGTCAAGTGATTTCCGCTTTTAGAGATCTAAAAAAAAAATACACACAAATAAAAATGTCCAAAATATAAATATAAAATAAAACCTCTTGGTCCGTATCGAAGCAAATGGGGCACGATATCACACGATTATTAAAGCTTTCTCTAGTAGGCACTGGTTCTTTCCTGTTTGTATCAAAATAAAAAAAATTATTTCCAAACATTGACCGTATTATTCAGTAAATATACCTCGAGTACTGGCCAAAATCAACTTCGGGTAAGTCTGGCGATATTTTCCCACTGTAGTGTTCACAATCATCGAGTAAACAGATACTTAGAGGCTGGATAGATGATGCTGATGGCACCGATGCTGATTCTACTCTGGGGAGAATACTACGCCGAGTACGGACTATCGATTGGTAATTCAAATTCTGGAAGAAACAAAACGTAAATTTATGAACGTGAAAGTTGACGATGCAAATAAATTTACAATGGGAGACATGTCGACATTCGTAAGATCTACTATTTCATCATCGCATTCACAGGTTAAATCGATGCAATTAGAACCATCGGCCACTACAGGAGAAAGAAAATCAAATAGGATATTTTCAAAAGAAAATCAAATCACAACTTTTCTTGTATTTTATACCGGCTTCAGCTTGTCTAACGCTACTTCTTGTAGTTACAATATTGCTTCGTTTAGTTATACCGCCGGACATAGCACGTTTTGTAATTTCAGTTACGCTACTGCGTTTTGAAAGTTCAGAGGCACTGCGTTTAGAAGGTTCGGAGACACCGCGTTTTGCAGCTCCTGCAGCGCCAGTTCCACGTTTTCTTAACGTCGTTTTCTGAAAAAAAAAAATAAAAAGAATAAAAAAAATAATAAATATAAAAAAAAAATGTAAATGAATTATTTTTAGCGTTTTTGAATATTTTTTTTTCTACGGATTTTAGCAATTCAAATACGAAAACCTGCAATTTGAAAGGTGCAAAAAGTGTTAAATTTGTCCTTGATCCATTAGCCCTTATGTCTGGACCTGCATATGACTTGCGTACAAAGATCACACCCAATAAACTTACGTTCGCGCTACTTGACATTTTATTCTTCAAATTTTCCAATCAAACGGACGATGGAATGTAAATACAGAAGGAATTTTAGTTCGACCGAAACAACAACACTTGGATCAATGAATGGCGGCTCACACCACAAACAATTGACAAGACACGGAAAACACCGACCACTGGTATCGGATCTCGTAACGGACACTGCAGACAGGAAACTACTTTGCATTCTGGGATAAAATCATATTTTATAGCAGACGAAATCCTAAATCTTCAAGATGCTTGATTTGATTAGGTTTTAATTATTTTATTTAAGAAACTCTTTTTTTTTTATTGTTACGCTGTGTTTTAAATCGTGAAATAAATTTTTTGATATCGACAGTGTGGCGAGATTTGTAATGGATTTGCAAATCTCAAATCCGACAAAATCGTTCATTTGGTACAGATCGGTTGGGATCTACTTCTATAGATCAAAGGATCCAAAAAATTGTTCTACTTAATTATATTTTCTTTCAAATAAGAGCATTAGAAGAGCAATAGATTTTTAAAATTCGGTATTTTTAACAAAAATTTTTTTATAATTAAATTAAATTAAATTAAATTAAATTTCATTTTATTAAATTAACAACAACAGTATGATGCAATTGGTTACGACACGTAGAAACAAATTTAAAATTATAAAAATATAAAATATTACGTCACATTACGTCAACCGTTTATGAGGTCATTGCAGGAGTATTCAAGATGGCGCTATCACACATCCGTAAATTATTTTCATCATCTTTAAATAATCTTATATCGTGTAATACTTCATCTAAGCTATTCAAGAATCATCCTACACACGTAGTATTTTCCAAATGCAACCGGAATGTTTCAAATTTACAAGTAGCAAGTAATCATAACCAAAGATGGAAAAAATTCGGCATTTTCGGCGTGGCCACCTCGGCTCTGTGGCTCGGATATCAAATGAAAAACAAATCTTTGTTTTACGTTGCTGCTGCTAAACCAATCGAACCTGAAAAAATAGACATTGATGATGCCGCTCCCACCGTGCCTCTACGCCGATCTCAACAGTTTAATTTCATCGCGGATATTGTCGAAAAAACAGCCCCATCTGTAGTTTATCTCGAGATTATGGGCAGGTGAAAATTAAAAATCAAAATTTACTTTGCTTTTTAAACCTTTTTTTTTCTTTTCTTTTTTCTGATTTAGGCATCCATTCACCGGCCATTTAATTCCAGTTTCCAATGGATCTGGTTTCATCGTGCGCGAAGATGGTTTAATTCTCACAAATGCTCATGTCGTTGCGAACAAACCATCCGTCATTGTAAAATTACACGATGGACGTGTATTTAACGGTCTTGTTGAAGACATCGATACAGTTTCCGACTTGGCTACAGTGAGGATACAATGTGTGCGTGGCGTAATGACTGAATTGTTACCAAAATTTATAATTGTAATTTTTTTTTTAAACAGAAAAATTGTCCAGTTATGAAATTAGGCTCGTCGTCGAAAGTGAGACCTGGTGAATGGGTTGTTGCGATGGGAAGTCCGTTGTCTCTCAGTAACACAATAACTTCAGGTGTGATCAGCACCGTGCATAGGGAGAGCAAGGAGTTAGGAATCCGGCATAAAAACATGGAATACATCCAAACGGATGCATCTATTAATGTAATACACTTAATAATTAAATAATCGAATAGTGAGAATTGATTATAAATAATTTTTAGGTAGGAAATTCGGGTGGACCGTTAATTAATTTGGTAAGAAATTTTTAAAAATATTTTTTAAAAGTACATTAATATTTATATATTGCTTTAGGACGGTGAAGCAATTGGAATTAATACCATGAAAGTAACCGAAGGAATTTCTTTTGCTATACCTGCTGATTATGCAGAAGAATTTTTGAAGCAAAACGAAGAAAATAAGAAAGGTAAAACAAATTCTGCATTACATCACATTTAATAAATTAGTTAATTGATTTCTGAAGCAAAATGGAGTTGGTTTGGTAAAAGTACGGCGCCAACAAGCACACCCAAACGCCGGTACATCGGAATAACGATGTTGGCACTTTCGCCTGTATTAATACTCGAACTGCAGCAAAGACAAACCGAATTTTCTGAAGAAATTTCTCACGGGGTGCTGATTTGGAAGATTGTTGTAGGATCTCCTGCTTATAAGTAAAATTCCCGATACTGAATTAATTTTTTTTTTTTTTTTTTTTTTAAATAAATATTTTTATATACTCAGAGGAGGACTTCAGCCGGGTGATGTGATCACGCATATAAATGGAAAAGCGATAATGTCTGCTGGGGATGTAAATAAGGCGTTGGATAGTAATCACGACTTAAATATGAATATTCTGCGAAAGCGAAATCGACTTACATTAACAGTTGTGCCAGAATAGTGGATTTCTTGTGTAGGCTTCTGATTAATAAAGCACTTTGAAGCCAGAAACGGCTTGTTTTTACTTTTTATTATTCTTTTTAATTTAATTTAATTTAATTTAATGTGTAATTTAATATTTTTGAAAAATAAAGAGAATTCAATTTTGCTAAACGAACCCCAAAAAAAAGTTTTTATTCAATTTAATCAAAGTTTGAATACATTTGTAAGATTTCATATCAAATAAGTAAAAAAAAAAAAAAAGGTTTACGATAAAGTTCGAAACAACAAAGTCAGTTGCTTCTGCAGACGTTCAACCTGGCATAAAAACGTTATAACAAACAAAGGACGATTGAAAATAACCAAATATTACCTCAACAAGAAGTTCTGTTGCTTCGTCGAGATCAACTGATCCGTTTTGAGCTGATTCTTGTAATTTTTCTAAATGCTTCCATATCTGACGTTCCAAATCCCTCTCTTTTCGTCGTCTGGAAAATATATATAGACTGCCTTTAGTCGATAAAATTCTATCACTAACTTAACCTTTAACCAACACTTTTTTTTATTACTATGTTGTTGATTAGCCCATCATGTTAGATGGTCAATTTATGTGATTTCCCAATAGGGCAGAAAGGTGCGAGTATATTATCGTAAGACTTATTGATTAATTAGACGTTAATTAATTAAAGATAATGATTATTGGTTCTACTTAATATTTTCCAACTCACTGAGCAATAATACGGTGCTGGTTATGTTTTATCTGCTTTAATCGTGAGTCTATTTAGAATTAAACGTAAAACTCCTTAAGCCACCCACACTCACCTTATTGCATCTGTATACCCCGGCATTGGTGGTGGATATTGCCTGGATGTTTTACCATAATCCTTCTGCACATAAATAAAAAATAAAGAGAAATGAAAAGCGAAATTGAAAATCTGCTGCTGACAGGATCATAGGTTTAATGGAAATCTTTTGTTCTCTAGTTTTCATTTATCGACATTTTAATTTTTAATTGATTCTCATGATGAGATGGCACGCGGAAGATGATTTTAATTCAACACTCTTTATTTCTTCGCAAACGAAACTTGTGGGGACACGAAATACAAAAATAACGTTTTTAAACTGCGCAAGCTTCTCAGTTTTAATTTTTTGATTGTTTGACTATTACACGATCCAACTGATCTTCATTTTTCTGCGCAATTACGTAATTTAGGCCATCACGCCCTGAACACAACACATACACGCTGCGGGGTGAAAAGTTAAAGAGAATAAAATGCCATGGCGTTAATTCGGTGAAATACTGTGGAATGAATTTAAATGGGGTTGCCAAGTGAGTTATTTTGACCTGGAGACTTGGGGTGTTGGAGCTTATTGTCGACCTGAGGTTTTCCAACGCATTTCTCCGGGTCAGCCGAATTGTTTAAATATTAATTTAATTTAAACAATAACGGATCCCCTGCAACGAATTTGGAGGACATACATATCCAGTTTAACTTATTTTTCAGTTTCAGCTTCTGTTACTTTTTCGTTTTGATTTTTGTTCAATTTTTTAACCCATTTGTAATCGATTTTTCAAAAATCGATAAGTCGGGTTGAGAGAAACTTGAAAGTTAGCAAACCCGAGTATAATTTGTGTTTTCTTTTCTTTACACGTGAGGATTCGTGATATTATTTATTTACAATTGTGAGCAGCCAGATCTTGATGGAGAAAAACAAACAGGAAACAGACAAATTCAAATACACGCAACTTACATTTTGTAGCTGAATTCTAGACATCATCACTAAACAGTTTTCGTCAATAGCATAAGGAGCATTTGCAGTTGTATTTGGCACACCTGACACACAAAATTGAAATTTAAGAAAGTTTTTTTTCAGTAACAATATTATTCAATAAAAAAGTCATTAATTCGGAGGTCCAAATTAGATTATACGATAGATATTATCCCTTTCTCTCTTAGGCTTTCTGTTAAAAGCATAATTTGTTCCTAGAATATCATTTGGCTTGCTTTATAATTCCAGCTATTCAACTAAAAAATGTTGAGGTGGATGCCCAAATCTTTTTATAACCCCCAGAACAAATTCTTTCATAAAAAAATATTATATTCAGTAACTTAAATATGCTGCAACTTACTACATTCACCACTCGCAGCTGCTTCCAGTTGTTGGATACGTGCTTTGTGCCTCCAAGTTTTTAAAGCAACTTCACTCCTAAATTGATTATTTTTGTTTTAATGTTATAAATGATAACTTTAGAAGAAAAAAAATAAAAAACAAAATGTAATCAAACTTGAAACTTATTTTCAACTATTTTACTTTATATGTTGCAGGACTGTATTAATTTGATCTTGATGTAATCTCAATGAAAGCCGTGCTTCATCCTCATCCGCACGAGCTGCCAAAATTTCATTCGAAATCCCATGATAGTCAGCGCCTAACTCGTAGGGTATTAAAGAACGTGGTTTCTTCAGAATTTCATTTCTAATTTAAAATGTATAATTTTATATTATTATTCTTTTTGCAACTTTATTTTCTATATTTAACTTTTTAGTTTTGCATAGTTTGTTGTAAGATGTTGACTTAATTACACGAGGTGAACCTCGATCCCTTATTCCTGTTATAATTTTAATTTTAATTAAAATTTTAAAATTTTAATTTTTTTTTTTTACAAAAACATTAAATTATAATATCAACTCACCTGCATTCTCAATGCCTTGCACGTGCTCATTAAATACACTGACCTTCTGGCGAAGATAATGTAATATTCCATATAGACCCAAATTAAGAATGTTTTCTGGTGGATCAACTAAGGGATTATTTCTGATATTGAGCCCTCTGAGCTTTGGTAGTAATCCTGTATAGGCAGTAAATGGCAAAATGAAGTAATCAGATCAAAATTTAAGATTGTTTACACCAATGTCAATAAATTGCTCAACCGTAGCTTAGTAATTAATTCTTTTCTTCTCTTACCAAGTTCAGGTGGTAAAATCGTCAATCGATTTCCTTCTAGAAGCAGAGTGGTCAAATTGGAGTGTTCGCCTATGTTGCTAGGTAAACAATGCAGCTGATTGTGGCGCAAGTCCAACCATCTAAGTCTCGGTAAACTTGAGAAGAAACTTGGTGGAAGAGAAGTGATTTGGTTGTTGCTGAGGTATAAAATCTAAATTAAAATTAAAGATTTTAATTAAATCTTTTAATATTAATTTTCTTGCTTGTGCTGTTTATCCATCTTGTTTTTTATGTTGTAGCAAAAGGCTTTAGAAAATTCTAGAAAACGGAATGCAGAATAAATCTGCTTTTTGGATGATAGAGGATTTAAAATGAGCAGCAGACATTTCGATTTGTTGACAGAAATGTATCTAAGTTTTGCACACAAGAAAAACACATCAACGAGAAAAAAAATCTTAAAATCAGATAAAATTCTTGTTTTAGTATTTTTTAGTTTGTTTATTTTCAAACGGTATACGTTGAATACCGTATTGCATTTTGTACATAAAAAAACGGTCAAAAATGCATGATAAATGGCTTTGAAAATAGAAAATGCAAACTTGAAAGGACAGGGCACGTTCACTACACACAAACTTGATAAGTGGAAGCTGACACCCCTCTCCTGAAAGCTTTCTAGGCTGATCTATCTCGCTTTTTGAATCAAGAAAGTAAAATATTTATAAAAAAAATTTTTTTAAATGTAACTTCCTATGCAATATTTCCTATCCCGTCCGACATTATAAAAAAATTCAATAATAAAAAAAGGTATTATATCTAGACTTCAACTTAAAGAAAAAAATCGAGTAAAACGAAAGTCGGCTGCACCATCCAACTTTGTGATTTCAGCATGACTTGAAAGTAAAGTGCAAATGCGCGGAAAGGAACAAAATATTAAGTTACCACCAACTACATGCTAGCAAAAAGAATCGAATTTGTCCCTTTTTTCCGAAACCTTTTTTACGCTTACCAGTAACATGATTTTTTTATACACAACGTAACCAAATCAAGGGCCCAATTGAACAGTTTGTGGAGTAGTCCTATGAATACCAAAAAGCCCACCAAAATCTAACAATTCAAAATAGTAACCAAGAAACCAAGAAACAGCAAAAAATGATGCATAATTTAACATAAATAAATATTATTTGCCACAGCAAAAACATGAATTCTCACTTGTAAATGATTTAGTTGTAATAAAGCTTCAGGTATCGCCGTTAACTCCATTTCGCTTAGTTGTATGTTTTCTTCTAAGTTCAAACGACATGTTTCAATCTTCCCTGCACCATGGGACGTCTCTTCAATAATCCCGAAAGAATTAAGATCAAGCAATGAAGTTACACTGTTGTCTGCTCGTAATGAAACTTCACTGCTTGACCTTTTTTCACACAGACCCCATTCATCATTTGTCTTCTCCTTGTTCGCTCCTGCACGTGAAGTTATCCTACTCATGTCGTCATCATCTTCTTCGGTAATTGTTTCACACCTTCTTACATCATCAAAATCCATACAAAAATTATCTTCGTCAGAATCGGAGAAAAATGTAGAGTCAAGGCAATCCGACTGAAATTCGGAGCAAGATACGGAACTAGACAGTTGCAAAGCACCGACTTCGTCGGCGCACTCAACATTCTTTAAATTTTTGCCCAAAGGAGAAAATTGGTCCCAAATAATTCCCAAGTCATCGCTTTCTGCCAAACCGCTTTCTGCACTACTTGATTTTCTGCTTAGTTGGTTCCAGTCGAATACAATCATATCATCTCCTGCGCCGTTGTTCGAAAGATCTGCGACAGTGTCTTTGACGTTATGTACATTGGGGTGCTGTTCTTCATTCATGCTCAATTAAAACACACTGCGATTAGATTTAAACCTTATCATTGACAATGGCCGCTGCGAAGCGTCGTCCGTTTCTATGGTAACAGACTAAATCATTAAAAATCGATTTGTTAGCTCGTGTGAATGTATGATTAAAATACACAACAGTATCACTAACGTCGGAGCTATTTGATTTAAAAAAAAAATTATTATTTAATTAAAACTTCGCCGTTAAAATTTTCAGCGCTAAATAATAAAAATTTTCTCTGATTGTTTACGAAAAGTTTGCCGGAAGCAAAATCACTGAAAACAAAAAATTAATCAAATCTTAATAAATGGGATCAGGCGTTTAGAATACAAAAAAATTTGATGAAAACTAATGCCTAAGGTACAAACACGAAAGCTGGAACATGAAATCATGAAATAAAGGTCGAAGATCATTTGATGAGTTAATTATAGTTGTAGCATGTGCGTTCAGTTCCTGTTAATTTTTTTCGCGCTTAAGATGAATTATGAATTCATTAATGCAAGCTAACATGTTCAGATGTGAGATAGTTTTGAATTTCATATTTATAATTTAAATTCAATAAGCATCAAGCAATGTTTGTGCAAAGTAGAGTAGATTATACGGAGATGTTATTCTTGCAATGACTTTCTAATGTTGTTTTATCTTTTTAAATCATTTTATATCTGTAAGCTCACTCCATCCAACGGAATTTTAGCTCTTGTATTAATAAATCGAGTATTTTTTGCTAAGAATTGCTGTGTATGCAAATCAAGACTGTTGTGGATTGAAATCCTCTTCTATTGGTTTTAGATATATTGAGCAAACAACATAAACTGACAGCTAATCTAAAATTTAAATTATTTTATGACAAACATGTAGTTGTTGCGAAATATTTGAATTTTAAATTCTGTTTTATTCACAACAACAAAACAAATGAATCCGTTAAAACCATTCATTTATTTATCTGCAGCCTCCGACCAAGTTTCTACCTGCTACTAGAAAGAAAAAAAAACTCCAGTGAAATAAAAAAAATTATATTTTAAAATAATATCATATATGTTTTAAAGGGTATAGGAGAGAAATTAAAAAAAAAAAAAAAAAGAAAAAAAAAACGATGTTGGCACATTATAAAACAATTCACCCATTCACATCGGTTAGTCATTGGATTGGAATCTTAAAGTTTGAACAAGAAAAGCAGATAAACAGAATCTTTCATTTCAATTCAGCTAGAAAACTTTTATTCCACTTCGACAAGGTGAACGACAAGCGGAAAACAATTATGCTGTCAACCGAGTGTATGTATGCTCTTGAGTTTAACCCTGTATCTTATCACAAATTTCTCGTAAAGAAAGCTTTTAGCTTTTATATTTTTGATCTATTTAAATTCTAAATTTTTAAAATGTTTTTAGAAGATATCGCATATCAGTATCATGTGCACATAAGCTTGCAGCAGCAATAACGCCACACCCGAAAGAAAATCAATTGACTAAGCGCTGTACATAAGAGGTGTTAGTTCATCTCTTCAAGGAGCCATGTCTTCGACAGGTCATAAAAAGTAGTCATCTCTTCGACAGTACGTCTCTTCTACAAACTGTCAAAGAAACGAATGTCGAAGACACGTATTATCGAAGAGGCGAACGTCGAAAACACATATTGTCGAAGAGATGACTGTCGAAGAGATGACTGTCGAAGAAATGACTGTCGAAGAGATGTTCTGTCAAAGTGGATTTTTAAATAATAAACAAATAAAGTAATACAAAAAAAAAAAATTAGTTAAATGAATCGTTTTAATTCGTTTTTAATGAAGAACTACAATAGAACGAAAGCAATCTTGTCGATCTCGTTATCAGATCGAATTAACTTTTGGCCTCACATTCAAGAAACCCTTAGACACCCAAAGTCCTCCCAATCCCAAATTCCAACACGAACGAACAACGCCGCCACGACCGAAGTCGCGTTACGAAACATGATACCGTAAGACGATACCGTTGTGGCTACCATTAATCCTTCTGGAAAAATAAAGTTAGTCTGACTTGAACCTTCAACACGTCCATTTCCTGACTCACCACAGCCATAAACTGTAATTAGAATTAGAGTTCTCTGGAATTTAATCTCTACTTAAAGAGGAAAAGAAGATGCACGCAACACCAAACAATTGTTCCACGAATAAGCGATCGAAATTCAACTATTGAGCGGTAAAAGGGCGCGGGCAAAGGATAATCTTTTCATCTGGAATGATGCGCCGCCCTCTTATCCTTTCTATTAAAATTGTTATTACTTTGCAAATGTAATTAGAATAAACTTTTCGTTTGTATCGCAACGCTTTAAATGACACAAAGAACAGAATCAGATTTGCATGACAGTGTTCAATGGAGTCAGTAACAAAAGTTGATTTTTGGTCAGTCTCATGATCCAAAGACAACACACGTTCAATGCAATTTCTATTGATCTCTCCCTCAGTTCCCCTTTTGTCCTTTTTCAACCCCCGAGGACGAATGTTCGTTTTAGAAAAATTTTTTTTCTTCCTTTTTATCTTTCAGAAGTAATTTACTTTGCGAAAGAGATTTGAAACCTTTTTTCGGAGTACTGCTACAATTCCACTTGATTGAGTTTTTTTTCTTTTTTTTCTTCGTTTATTTCCCTTCTTCTCCTTCTCCTCCTTTGTCTATAAACGCGAGTGCATGTTCAGGAAGAAGAGAGTTTGCACTCCAAGATGCCATCGTTTGGTAACACATGGGATAAAGTGGCTAAAACAGATGAACGTTTATTGCCACGGATTCATTTTTAAACGAATTCCTCGAACGATCGATTTGCAACGAAAAGCGCTTTCCAAAACAATAATTGAGTAATTGATATACGATAACAAAAATTGAGGTGACCTTTCGAGCTCAGGTCCAAGCTAATTTTTGCTCTGAATATTTTCATCCACACCGAAAATTGGAACAAGATAGAGCCTCAGTAGGAACGTTTTAAGACTTACTAAGGCACTTTTAGACAATTTAAAGCAGCCAGAAAAAAAGTATAAAGTTTTTGTCTAGTGACAAGAGAAGTGATGAGGTAATGACGATGGAAAGTCACGGAAAGTAATGACGACGACGATGGAATGACACAAAATGTAATGATGATGGTGCGCGCATCGGAACCATTGCACAATTTTACACTCTTGGTGAGTTCATCTCAAGAATAGTCCGACCTGGCCCAATTGACTACGTAATACCCCTCAGCTTTAATTTTCGAGAACAGACCTTTTATCAAATCTCCTGCCAATGATACCTAATTGCTTATGTCCTACTAAAGTAATCATTCAAAAAACAATTTGGGCTCAGAGTTCTGTGACGAAGATCGAATCCCAAGTCCCCCGTTTGCCAGACGGGTGCTCTACCACCGAACGCTCCAAAAGAACCATCAACTTAAACGCTTTAAAACAACAAATTGACGTATTCACGAGGAATGTAGCCCTAACTTCAGATTGACTTGTTTTTATAAAATTGGAAAAAATAAATAGATAAATAAACAAATGAATGAATAAAATGAAAAAAAGTCAAGAAATTTCTGCACTGGAGATAAATAAAAATAATCAAACCGTTTTTCAACACTTTATTAAATGAGAAATTGTAATTGATTGTTAAAAATGTCTGCATCTATTCTCAGGTAGATAGGGGCGATGACAGGGCCGTATGGATTTTGGAACAATATTTAACAAGATTATTTAATCGAGTTTCGTTTGATAATTGCTGTTCATTGCAATGTAGGCACTCGCCAAGGTGCCTTGCACACATTAGTACTCTTAAATCTTCAATTACACTTTAGGGTGCTTTATATCATGTCTGTTCTAGAGTGCTGCCCAACCAAAACAACTGTGCTTTTCAGTTTGTTGTAACCCTGGAGTACTTTCCAAAATAGTGTAAATAAGATTTAAATAAATATTATTACTTTGATATTTCATGGTGTCATATTTTATCTTAACTAGTTAAATATACAAAGCAGGTTTACATTCTCTACTAATCCCCTTATCTCCCCTTTCTACATTTCAACCAAAGGGGAGAACTAGCAATATAAGAATTAAGAGTCGGCGTGACGACGCCAATCCATCAATCAAGATAGAGTATGCTAAATATCCTATCAATCACGTGACCTAACCTATACAAAGGACAACAACAGAAAGTAAAAGAACTTACCAGCAAACATTCGATATATCAGCATTACTTTCTTAACCATGATCAGGCCGCAGTATTCCATTGAAAACCGGATTGACCGAGGATAGATGCCCATCAAGTAAGAACTTGACTTCTGATTCCATGCGACTGTGGTATATTCACAATTAAATGAGAGCCAGAACGGAAGACAGTCGATTACACGACTGATCAAAATCAGGCGCCTTACGGAACCCTGGCCGTAGGTGTGTTTAGACGAATAATCAACGGTGATATCTTGTTGCGTTCAATCTACAGAGCGAACTTGAACCGCTGTACAAAGGACCGGGTCTTCTCAAAAACTTTGCAAAGCACGCGTGTGTGGATCTGTCAACTTAGTTTCTGACTGTGTTATCGAGCAGTCGAAATACAGTGCCTATGTATTAAATATGGTATGGTATGACTATTGCACCACTTTCGCGCAGATCTGAATACTCGTGACCCGGTAATTCGTGGTTCTAGAGCTATCAAGCTAATAGCTCGTTCTGGTGATCAATCGTTCGACTGTTTTGTCACTCCAGATAGTTCGCTATAGCAAATAGCAATACTAGACAAAGAACTCTGTGAGTGACTCAATTGTCGTGGAGCAATTGCTACCGCGTGGTTAGTCTTAATCAAAGCAGGTGCGGACAGAATTGAGACTTAGCCAGCTTTTCGGAGTTAGTCATCAACCACCAAAACTCAACTGATTTCGTTATAAACTACCTTTAGACAAACAATAAACAAACCCGAGAGTAAACATAACTCAGGAGAGTTATCATCTCATCGTATCCGCCTTAAAACGGGATCCGCAACCTCTATGGAATTATTTTAACTTTGTATATTTTAACTCAAGCAATAAAATATATCTTAAAACTATTATTCAGTGTATTAATTATTCCTTCACAGAGATTACCCAGGTAAACACGTAAGTTAAGTCGAATCGCGACAAGTTGTCAAAAAAGTGCAAGCTTGTTTTAATAATAAAAATATAATGACTGACATTTGCCCGCCATAACAATCTGTCATAACCGCACGAGTTACTCAGTTCAGTAAATTTTAATATCGCATATGTATATTAAATTATAAAAATATAATTTAGAATTGTAATAATTAAAAAGGAACGTCATTTTCAAAACCAGGAATATCTGCAAAGTACCAATTCAGTGAAGACATAAAATATTTACGCACATAATTAAAAATATAATAAATTTTTTTTAAAAATAACTCAAAAGTTAATTCCACAAATGGCATAACACGAAAAACATCTGTGGTTGCTAAGCTACAAACAAAGCCAACCTTCTCTGTCGTAAACAATCGCTTAGGTTTGCGATGTACGTTCCCAAAAAAAAAAATGAAATGAGAAGAAAAAAACATGCTGTAACCAATTTCCGCTCCCAGTCCCATTGTCATCTTTCCGCTGAAACCACACCACGCTCATTCCACGTTTCTGTCCATTTTGAGTCAGGAAACGAGTTTTCTAAGTCGCCGCCTATTGCTGACACGACGCATACCTCCCCTTTCAAGCTGGAGTGGATTCGTCAGACTTCCGGGAAACTTGATCGAGCCCCAGCGAGGGAAAGCAGTCTCGAGCTCTCCGCTCTGGTGTGTAGGGTTATAGGTGAGCACGTGCGTTGCTGGCGCCGATGAGGGAAGAGTCAACTCGGCCCAGCAGGTATCCGATAGCAGACAAAAAGCACTTAGGACATTCGAGATAAGCTTCGAAAATGGTGCCAAGTGCTATTCGGTTTGGTGTGTCCATAGTTTCTCATGCTAACTTGTAACCATGGGGAACCTGTCATCTAAGAAGTCGATCGTGCATGACAACACTGAGGAAGGTACTTGACTTTTCTGTTTAACCAAGAATATATTCTTGCTTTTTATGAATTTTTTTTTCGATTTAAATGATGCGCATTTTTTAAAATTCAAACTTCTGGTAATGCATTTGCAAGTTTGCGACTTTAAAATTATTAATTAGCCTCAATTTAAGTCAAATTTTCAACAAATTAATCAAATTTATGCACAAATTTAGTTTTTAAAAGTTAAGAAATTTGAAAAATACTTGTTGGGTTGAATAAATCAAGTGAAAAATATTAACTTGTCAATGAAGTAACTGTTCAAGTAGTTAATTTGGATTAATTAATGGTCATTGCGAGCCAAACTAGCTTTAATTTGAATGGTAATTTCCAGTATTTATTTCTCGCTAGTAATATTGGGAAAGTGTAAGGTATATTTGTTATCAGGTTTGTAACGCTGACTTGATTTAATTGATTTCATACATATTTTCACGATTATTGATTTGGGCGCGGCAACTAATTTACGCGCTATTTGGTACTCGTTCAGGATTCATTAACTTTTCAAACTCCTTGAACCTAAAGACTTGACTTCCCTGCTTATCATCGGGAGACAATTTCTCTTTAGGGCGTTACACGTGATGTATAACACTCTTTATCTGAAGCCAGGGTACCCTTTAACTTCAATAGAAACTGTTTAATTAATTACGGTATATACTGGACTTGTTGAAATAAAAAGAGAAGTTTTATGGCTTTCATTATACACTTCTTTCTAGTAACAAAGTTTCTACACTGTTTTTATTTACCTCCATTAATCACTTCCACTTAGTGAGTGGTAACACTTGTAAGCAAAAATGATAAGAATTGTGCTCAGATTGTTATTAATAAAATAAAAAATGCAGTTTTTGTTGCTTAGGGAAGTGTTGACCCCAAAAAAATTGAGAGCTTGGACCCTGCCGTGAAAAGCACACGTTTTTCGCATCAAAGAACATTATCATGTTGGCTTATACACATAAGGATAGATGGAAAATGGAAAAGCAGAGACTGTCAGAACCGGATAAAAAGTTTTGGCTTCTTACACAACTCCCAAAACCGTTTTTTTTTTATTTAATTTTTTTATTTATACTATAATGGCACAGCTGCTTCCGGAAGGGGACTAGTGCGTTATAAAATGTCAAGTTATAACTTTATAACTTTAGTATAACTTCATAAGGATGTTTGTAAATGACGTTAACAGTTGTTGTAACTAATAAAAAAAACATTCTAGGGGCTTAAAAAGTCAAATACAGTAAAATAAAATAAAATAAAAAAATGTAATAAAAATAAAAATAAAATTCTGACGGACATCAGGCGCCATATTATGGCGCCTGAATTTTATTGCTGCGAGGCGGAAACTGGTAAATGCACATTGTTCATTGATTTGACACATTATTGACACGACAAGTAAATTTGTTGTGACAAGTTGAAATTGCCTTTAAGTGAAATTAACAGTTAGTACGTCTCTTTAATCAGAGATTTATAATCGCTTTATTCAAGGAACCCGTGCTGTAAATCCCATTTTAACGTGGAATAAATCACTTTGGTATACGCGAGAGGAAAGAGCATAAAGTAGAAAGTGCGATAGAAAGAAAAGAAGAAGAAAAGCCATTTACCAAAACGCCCGCCTTCACTTGGGCTTCACTGTAAAGTTAGGTAAATGTGATACTAGAGATAACCGTCACTTGAATTTATTTTAATTTTCTTAATGGATTCCTCTTTGAATATTACGCTAAAAGTAGACCACAAGGGTTTTAGAATTTGCAAAATTATTCCGCTAGAAATTGATTATTTTATCCAATTTTTATTGCATTTAATCAACATTTCTTTAGAATATTTTCCGACCAATTTTAGGAGAATTTATTGGAAATCAATGTTTCAATATATTTTACTGTCATTTTTTAATATTTTCGCTGAAAATTTGTGTATTCAAATTTAAATTCGCATGAATTTTATAAATATGAAAAATCTTTCTTAGAAAAAAGATTTGTATTTTTTTTTTTTTTTTTTTAGTGTTAAACATTTTCTTGCTTCTTGCTTCGAGAAACACGCACCTGATTTTCTTCACTCTGCTGATCGTTAAATTTAATTTATTCCCGTCTTTTCTCTATCAAACTCATTTTTCTTTTGCTCTGTCAAATCTTCTTTTCAGATGCGAATGTCGTATACTAAGGGCAAAACTTCTTAAATCAATAAAATATTGGTTTGCACTTGAAAATAGAAACAAAGACGTTTTGGTTTAGCATATTTATGTATTTTATTTTATTTTACTTTATAGCTTGGTTGAGCCAGGTGTAAATCAACTAAAAAAAAATGCTTTGAATTTTGACAGCGATAACTTTAACACTCGCAATTCCAGGCCGAAAGAGACGACTGCGATTCCACAACGCTTTTTTTTGTTGTTTACTATTTTCTCTACCTACCTTCGAGGAACTTGGCGAGTTATTTCGGCACATCAAAAGTGTTGTGTCATGAAATTATGTAGTACACTATAAAAACCTGAAATAAGTAAATGAAAACTCGCTTCAACCTACATTAACATTGCGTACGAACGTTAAATAAAAAAATACCTGAGTCAGAATTGATTGATAGTTCTTTAATTTTCGTGATCTTTATCATTCAATATTGATTTTATACATTCAAATTATATGCATTACTTAGATTCCTTTAGATAAATATTTGTTTGCAAATAGTGTTATTGATTGGTAGAGGTTAAGTGCATCTTAAATAATTGGTGACTAGGAAATTCGTAAACGATTTTACAAGATAATTACGATTATCATCTTTAAACAAATTAAAATTAAAGTTTAGAATTATGACTAAGGGATTAAATTGATTTTATTTTTTAACTCAATACAACTGTAGCTTTACTTTCGTTTTTTACTACTGCAAGAAATAAATTCAGTATTTATGGAAATAATAGAATCACTAGGAGCTTTTAGGTTGTGTGGCGTTATAGAATTGCTCTCTTCTTTAATCTTTAAAAGAATACACCCAAAGTTTTATTTGATAAGATTATTTTGGTAAGATCACTGCAGAATGTTTCTGCAAAGCAATTTTATTTTATTTTTATCCATTTTCATTTGGGTAAACCACCGGACCCAATAAATATTATAATAAATACGCAGTTTTGAATCAATCAACAGTTCTGTAGCACTTGTGGTTAAATATTAAAATCTTAAATTAGTTACTACCGATTTGAGCGGTCGAGCTCTGGGAATATAAAACAACGAATACCAAACTCATAATTTTGATAGCATTTTAATAAAATTCATTTTCGTTCTGGATTATGCGCGAACGCAAATCCATCTAACCATTAAATATTAACATCTATTTTAAATTTTACTGATTTTTGTGTGTTTTATTCTATATACGGTAGTAAAACAGTTTCATAAAAAGTAATAAAAACATTGGAAATAAATAAATCTGATAAATTTACATTTTAAACCAATCTGACACTATTTCTAATAGGAAGTTGTGGAAAATTAAGATGATGTTACAAATTGCTCTTTTTCATTCGACCACCCAGTGGTTGCTTTATCGATTTTTTTACACCTGTACGAGTATAATAATGGGTTGGCTACACCTTAGGGAACGAATTGAAAAAAGGTGATAGATGCATTCTGTTTTTTCTCTAGTTATTTCAGATGTCTAGCGGGTGAGCCAATGGGGAACAGTAACTTGTCACACAGTCTACACGTAGAGAAAGAAATTGTACTTCGATGAGGTACGGGTAGTAGGGAGCTCTAAAAACTAATTTGTGGACTGAGTGGAAGGTTGATGAACCAAATGATTGATGAGTTTGTAATTTAACAATTTATCAACGTTTACTCAAAAAATACTATTTTTTTCTATTTTATTTAGTCGATTTCGATCATTTTCAAATTCTTCGAGCCATTGGAAAGGGTAGTTTTGGAAAGGTAAGTTCCGAATTAAATTTAAAGCAATTTATTCCCATTGAAAAATATTTTAAAGATTAGCAAAAATCAATAATTTAACGGTTTCTTTTGCTTCCGTTGATCTTTGAATTCAAACCGCAGCAGTAATTGCTACCAATTTCGGGCTAACGTTAACTGATTTAAAACTGACAAAAAGAGAAATTCAAAATATTATTATTCGGAATAATATTTTGCTCGATTATCTTCAGTATTTTTGGACACATATAAACAACTTGGTAAACTGTTGTGTGTCATCTTTGGGTTATTGACTGACCTATCCAGTGCCCCATGAGAATTATGTTGCTGCAAACACCTGCTCCATTTGCCATCAAGATAACTGAAATAACATTCATTAATGTTTTGTTGTTTTTTTTAAATAAAAAACCAAACAAAAAACATTTTTAACGTTGGAAAGAATCAATAGAAAAAAAATAATGAGCCCTTTTCAGTAGTTTATTGAGGAAAGGTCTCTTGTTTCTATAGAACAGTTTGAATGGTGGTGCAATTGTGCAATCTTTATACCAACCTTGTTTGCGTTCTATTTTCACATAGCCATGCCACTGACATGGGTATTGAATTCTGTATTAGCAATTCCTGAGCACACTTCGTAACCAGGGTAACCTAACCCTATTTCAAAAGCATTGAGCTCATCAATCTCGTCCCAGTTGAATAGTGGCACTATCACTTTGGGTGTTGGCTAAAATATCGTAATTGATAAACAGTCCGACATTCGCACACATTGGTGTGATGCTTTGATGATATCCGAATAAAGTGCAGTGCAAAAACGGAAGGAAGGAGGTCATTCTTTTGAGCGGCTGTCAAAACCATCTAAACAGTAAACACTTTTTTATTCTAAAAAAAAAATAAAAAATTATATTTTTTAAGAGTTTTCTAACATCTCGATCTCAATGTCGCGCAAATGTCAATGTAAATAATTTACAAAAATTACAATCGGGTATGAACTTTTATCATAACTTTAAACATTTTGATTTGGTTTTCTTTTTGGTCGACAACTATATTATCTAGCTTGTCAGTTAAATTAACATTAATGTTTTACGTCTTCGAATGCTACTTCAGCGTACTTTTTACTTTCCATTTCTTTTTAAAATGTTAAATTAAACATTATTTCATAAATATTGTAAATTTAATTTTGTTTAAAACTTGGTTTCAGCAAACACTCAAGTGCATATTGACATTACAAGTTTAACATTAAAAAATTTATGTTTACTCCCCAGGCCTCATCACCTTGCACATCGAAAGTTGATATGTAAAAATTAGCTTGTCAAAAAATGAACCAAAGCACATTTGCATGATCAGAATGATTATAAATTTACTATGTAATGGATTAGTTTTTAATTTACGGTAAATTAATTATTCCATTTCCAGGTATTGGTGAATTTAATTTAATGAATCAAATAAATTCATTAAACCATTTAGAAACCATATACATATCCGTATTGTGTTTACCTAATTGGCGATGGCAATTGGCAAGGAATATAATACTTTGAGTGTAAATAATCTGTTTGCTCAAAACATATTGACTTTTTTTTGTTTTTCGTAGCATTCCTACAATACTTAAATACAAAACAAATAAAATAGAAGTTTGCAGTCAGCCTGAGCACCCACCCATTCACATTACAAAAAATTATGCGAATAAATAACATTAAATAAACAAAATGTTTGTAGAGGTAAAACACATTTGAATTTGGTGAATGTTTGGTCAATTACGTTCATTGCTTCATGGCTGCAAAATTTGACAGTCTAAAACTGTCTCGCGACATCTCTAGGTTTAGTGGTTAAGCAACTTTACATAGGAAAAAATAAAGACTGTTTCCTTTTTTTAAGCAGTCTCGTTTCTGTGATGCTGAATTGAAGATTCGCACATGAGAGAACTGCTAACGGATGCAGTGAATGTGTCGACGGTCCTTCATTCTCGGCACTTATACATTAAGCTTTGTTGCAGAACTAAACGCGTGTTATTTTAATCAAAATCACTTTAACCTTTTGCACAAACAAATTACCTGATTTCCATAAACCTGCTGTTTTACACGAAAAAATTTAAATAATCCCTGCACATATCGTTTTGTTGATTACCCATATTTGCATTTATACTGAGTGAATAACGTGCTTAATCTCTGTAGAAGCAGATTAACATGTATTTCACAAACGGCATTGCGAATGCTACACTTTATAACAGGTGCTAAACTTTCGTGTGAATAGTTTTGGGTAGAAAAGACATGCGAATAAACTGGCGAAGAAACTCATCAGCTTTATATCAAAGACAGTTAATTTCTCAATTGATACATCAACGAGTTGTTATTACATATTTACACGGTTTGTTTGAAACAATTTGTTTGTTGGTTTAAAAAAATATTTTATTATTTCCATTATGATAAGACAATTATGCGAAAACCATTCAAAATCTTTAAAGGGTTTAGGAACCAGGTGCACTGTTTTCATTTTTTCTTTTCATTGCATTTTTGCCAATAATCACAATATTTTTTTCTTCTTTTCTGAAATGAGTTTTTTTCTTCATTTTGGACCTAAAGAAGTTCAACTCGTCTTTAGTTATTTATTGTACGGAAGATTAGAAAAAGATTACTTCGCTTTCATCTTGATGCCAGTTGCATTTTTTTTTTTTTTAAGATAATTAATTTTGTTATTATTGCGATGTTTATTCGACCAAATAATATTTGTTGATGTTATTATTTATTTTTTTTTTTAAATATCTTTTCTGTAATTTTAATACAAAACTCTTTTGTTTATTTTTAATTTATTTTTTAAAATCTCTTTCTTACTTTTATTTGTTTTAAGTTGGCCAACTCATCACGTTCAATACATAAGTGAAGGAATTGTCATGATTGCCTGCAAAACCTAATGACGGGGAAGTTAAAGCAGAGGCAAAAAGAAAAGAAGAAAAAAATGCATTTTCGTAAATTGGCTCAGTTCCATCACAAATTTACACACTTAACAAAAAAAAAATCAACATCGTTATGTTTTTAAAAACATGCTAACTAGGTTTGTGTTTGAACAGACAAATCAATAAGCTGTAAGCCAATTTTTTTGCACAGATAAATTGCCTGCAGTTGGTCTGACTTGCAACAGTCATTCTGTTACTTTAATTAATTAGTTACACGTGAACTACAAACCGTGTAAAAAGTACTAATTACTGCAAATTAAACAGTTTAATTACATTAAATGAATTAGAGTAGAGTCATTGTGGAAAAAGCAAAGTTTCAACGTAAAACAAAACCAAAGTTCAATTCTAAAGTGAAATTGAAATTGCCAAGAGGCTTTTTCCCAGTGATTAGAAATTCCTTTTCAATCTGACTCTCTCTCGGCTTATCAGTGATCAGTTTTCGCCCTAAGGTGGCTCACAGTTGGTGATTGGACGGACACAGGACAATTGCTACTGCCATCCGCAAGGTGCCCACAATCACAAATCATTTCTAGCAGTGGCTGAAGGAGGCCTGTGGTTGAGTGGTTATCAACTTTTTTCAGGATAATAATAGATGGTTCGGTTAAGAAGATATCTCTTCCCATTTATCGCACACTACGCCTCTACAAAGTTCCATTTTTCGACACAAAGTGAACATCTCATCTCTTTTTTTCCATTAATTGCCATCTGACTTGACATCCTCTTATCTGAAGTTGAAAATGGAGTAGACAAATTAATGCAATGTGAAAGAAAGACTTACGACTCAACATTTTCCTACAACGGACAGGAAAGTGTCAATAAAACGAGTCGAATTTGCTGACTCTTCAGGTCCCGGATAATACTGAAATTTCAATTCTTGGCTGCAGGCATTAAAATATGAGGACTTCAGCTTCTATCTTCCATTATAGTTTGAATTTAAAAGACAGCTTAAATTCTTTATCATGTGTCAGAATATCAAAAACACTTTTCGCACCATAAAATGAAAGTTTGCACAATTTCATTTGTCTTTTAGGGCTTCGAGGTTATTTTGCATAAAATTTCATAAATCTTATTAGTCACTTCAAATGTGACGAGTGTGTCACTTGTCGCATTTAATAAGTTTTTCGTTTCCACCCTCCACTTTTCTCCTCCGGGTTGTAGTAGTCATTTAGGCTCAATTTTATTGTCTTTTATTACCCGTATCAACTCTATGCAAGGTAGAAGAGAGAAAGAGGGGGGGATGTACATGCACTTGTTTTTGTGTTTCAGACAGGTTTGGATTTTAATCAAGCAAAATATTTACCAACTGTAGCATCCGCCATTAATTCCATGTGACATAACATTACATGACATCTATATGATGCAAATATTGGAAAATATGTTTTTGAAGCAAAATATAATGGTAGCAAATAATAAACAAAGAACGTTTCCAGGAAATGGAGTCCTTTTCCAAGAATTTTCAGAAACTGAGTTGTTAAAAAATTCAATTGCAGTGATGGGGGGTGGACTGTTTATGTAATGGTAATGCGCGTGTTTCGTGCTCTCTTATTGACGCTCAATTTCCTTTGTATTCTCTTAACCCAATCGAGCTTATTATTTATAGCATTCTATTAGAATTTCATGTTTTTAAATATTTTATTTAGTTTTCTTTTATCAGAATTGGAGTTGTTCAATTTTCTGAATTTTTTAGTTAGTTGGATCTAATAATTTATTTTATTTGTATCCTTATTACATCAAATACTTTAACAAAAACATTTTAAAATAGTCGGTTTTATTTAATTTCTACGAAAATGTCCAGACTCTCTCGTGATCAAAGTTATTTTTTTTATTTGTTGATCTATAAGTACCATCAGACATAAATAAACTTTCCCCAGAAGTATGAAAAATTGCTAAAAGTTATTTAGTTTTGTGTTATTGCTGCTTCAATTTACTGTGGCTGGTATTGATAAAATGTGGAATGAAAAATCTACGAACATGTACTGAAAGCTAAACAAAACACTTTCACTTTCTCATTGCTGTTGGTATTAGGATAGAATAAAGTTATTTTCCCTTAATTTTCCTTTTAAAGTAACAGTTCTTTACTTTAAAAAAAAAATTGTTTTAGTTTGTTATATTTTATTTAAACCAGATGAAGATTTTGTTTATGGTGTACTTGATTTTTCATTAGTTCTTGATGACGATGGCAGGATGTATAGCATCAATTTCATATTTATTATTTACAATTATACATCAAAAATGTATACTCTTGATAATATTGAAATAGAAGGAAACTTTCTGAAAGTATGAACATTTTTTATGGTTCAATTCCTACAAGTTTGCTAAAAAATATGCCTGACTTTCTTCATCTCTATAAAACCTAATGTGAAAAACACATTAGAAAATTGTAAGTTTCCAGGTCCCATATGTCAAAATCCGAAACGTTAAGGCGTTCAACGTAACGTAATCAATTTATGTATACAGTGTGTGTATACATATATCCCTAAAATCAATAAATCTTGATCACAGTTGGGTGTTAAAGTTGAGGTGTTTAAAAACATGCTAATATCTCTTATTTATAGAATATAAAGTCATTTAAAACTGCATATTTTGAAAGGAAGTCTTGCTTAATAACAGAAATCGTCATTCAGATTTCCTGTTGCTGTTTTTGCATCCTGCTTACACAAATTCACAATAAATACCAGCAGCATTCAACAATCGATTTTTCTTCGCTTGACTGCTTGCTCTTTTAGCAAGTCGTTTCAACACAGCCACTACTTCTCTATGATTCATTACTTTGGGTTAAAAGATCAAGTGCTGCCCTGCACTGCCAATAAATGGAACCGTGAAAGAGATCTCACATCAGCATGAACTAATTCTAAATTCCTCTTGAGCCGTGCCCAACATAAATCTTAGAATTTATAGCGCTGTTATTAATTCTCCAAAATTGCCACCAATACGGCAGTGCCAGAAAATGAAAAAGAAATAGCGTGAAAGCAAATCTAAAGTGCCCGATAGCAATTTAACAACCATAAACTAAAAGATTGAAATCTACTTGATGGAAGTCTTTTTTTGGGGGGGGTTTAGGCTTGTTCAGGTGGTATTGAGTACGATATAAATTTACAAAAGCTACATGAAGGCTAAAGCTGGAGTAAAAATTCAAAACACACTCAAACTGAAATCTTGTTCCACACATGCTCACAAGATGTTATCACATGTTTGATATTTTAAAAAAAAAGCAAGTTAATTGCTTTTGTGGTATTTTCAACCATTTTACACTCTTTGGAACGTTATTTATTGCTGAACAGTACTAAAATAAAGTGGAATTTTCTTGTTATTTATTCTTGTTATTTTATTTATATTTATTCAAAATGTCTGACACGTGTTTTGGTTTCTATTTTTTTTAAAGGTTTGCATTGTCCAGAGAAAAGACAGTAAACAAATGTACGCCATGAAATATATGAACAAGATGCAGTGTATTGAAAAGGATGCTGTTCGAAACGTACTTAGAGAAATCGAAATCCTAGCAGTATTGAACCACCCATTCTTGGTGAATATGTGGTTTTCCTTTCAAGACGCAGAGGACATGTTTATGGTAGTGGACTTGCTACTTGGCGGAGATATACGCTACCACATACAACAAAGTGGACGCTTCGACGAATACAGGGTAAAACTATACGTCTGTGAGCTGGCGTTGGCTTTGGATTATCTCCAAGAGCAGCATGTTATTCATAGGTCAGTTGTGTTAGTTTTAGTCGATTAAACAAGCCAAGCGTTTTTAGGGTGACGTCTGACCTTAATTCTGATCAAGGTCAGTGAAGTGATGGCTACCAGGGGTTTCTTAGGGGTTCTTATACTCAAATAACAAAAGTCAGCGTCACTAAATGGTGTTGGCAAACATCAATACATAAATATTAGTTGTTTGTTCTTAGGTATGTTGGCTTTGACCACAGGCATAGTGCACTTAAAATGGTATTCAAGAAGTTTGTATCTGTTTTATTTGGGTTAAGTAACGACTAAAAGCACTGCAAATAAGGTAGTGCCGTTGATCGCACACAATCAGGTCTCTATGACAGTCCATAAAGTGCCAAGCCAACTTTAGGTTGTTTTTGAAAGTACTTTAAAGCTAAATCATACTTTCTTGTGGAATCAAAAGGTTGCTGTGTCACAAAATCTTCAGACTCCAGAGTGGCATTTTCTTTACAGCTTTAAAATGCGTGAATTTCACACAAATTGTAGTTGTAAAGTGATGATCAAAGACAAAATGGTACATCAATATGTGGATCGATAAAGATTCACGTTTTTTACATAAAAACAGGCTTTTTAGCTTATGTTGCTTTGGTTTAAACAAACCAAAAAATGTTGACGTAGATTGACCATTGGGCAGTTTTGTATGTTTAAGCATAATTTGTTTCATTAGAAATTAACATAACGAGCTACAGACTTAATTAAAGTTAATTAGATCTTCGTTTTGAAAGTTAGAACTAACAACGTACAGGGTATTCAAACTTCGCATTAATGTTTCACGTGGGAATCACTTTTGATTAACAGAATATGATATGCGTCTAAGCTAAAGATAAGAACCAAGCTAATGAATTCGCAAAACTTTAAAGAATCCATGATTCGTTCGAAACAAGATTTTTGTTTTTTTTGCTAATAACACCGTATTATTCTCATTACTGAAATTAGAAGTTGGGGAAATGCCAAAGAATCTAATCTTAAAATAAATCAATAAGACAATCGTTTGCTTCTGCTTCTTTGCTATGTTACCTACTGCTGTCACGTACTGTATGATGAGTGATGACCATAACCACACATTTTATTAGTATGTTGTGGTTTTATGGCTATGAAATCTGGACATTTGTAAACCTTATTTAACAGCTTGTAACGATCTCAATTCTATTTCTTTAGAATCGGTATCGCTACGGATTGCTTCTCAAAGATTTACGCAAAAAGAATCCTTTTAACACCTTGTTAAAAGGAATTAGTAAAATAAATAAACTAATTATTTCTTAGATCAAATTAACAATGTTTATTCCCGTTTTTGGAAATAAGAAACTTACAAATGAATGAAAAACTACAACTAAACTTACAAGGTAAATGAAATAAACAAAGAGAAAAGAATTAATCTCCGCTTCACGGTGATTCTCGTAGCCAATGACTGCTGTGGGTCAAATCCAAAATGGCGTCGTCTTCCAAGTGATTTAGAACTCCAAATGGTCGCAATTTCGCGAACAATGACACGTACCTCGCAAATACGTATGCGAATAGAAACATGTAACTCGCAAATGTGCGAATGGAAACACTTATTTTAGGCAATGGCGAGCTTCTCTAACTTCTGTGATGGTGAGATTCGATTCGCGATGTGCTCGGTTGAGCGAAATTCGGCCGATGCGCTCGGTTGATGACGAATCCACGACAATGTACTCGGCTGAGCACAAACTTGTTGAAACTTTTTCTTTTTCCTTAGAGAAGGCAAAATAAACCACTGGGTGTCTAATCAACTAATCCTATGTTGATAGACACATTTATCCGAGGTAATTTGAAACACAAGGAGAAATACAAAAAGTGACTGTAACGGGCAAACGTGAGACTAAAACTGAATTTCTCCTCTTTTGCCCCCACGCAAATCGCATTATTTGCAAAAACATAAAAAGCACCAAAACAAATATTTTCACAAGCGTATACAATAAAAACAAATCCAAAATGCTTTTTCACATGTTACTCGCATTATTTTATAATTTTGCTTTGCTTGCTATATTTTAGCTACGTAATTTTCATGATTTCCATGTGTTTTTTTACGGAAGTGAAGTGACATTGTGAGAAATGATACGCAAAAAATGTGAAAATATTTCTATTTTTGGTAAATGAGATAAGGTTTTTAAAAAAAAAATGCAATTGCAGATATGCATATCTACATTTGCCAGTCCCCAAGATATTATTTGAAAGTCAAGACGCTGAGTTTGTCTTGAGCTGTTCAAAGCAGCATTACAGAAACTCTTAGCAATAACATTAATATTTAGAAAAATTTATACTTCCAGGTCTTTTGAATTGCTGAGTGAATATTTTATGTTGAATTCCTCTTAAAGAGCCTTTACAGAACCAAAAGAAAAAGCAGAAGGTAGGCGAAAGGTTACTTTCGTTTTAAGGCTATATTGTATATTTTACCAGATTGATTTTTCTTTTTATTAATGAAACTATAGAAGCAATTTGTTATGTCTTGAGCCTATACTTATAGCTAGAGGACGTCGATTTATTGCCTCCGGAAATAGATTTCTGAAAACTGAGATAGATTAAATGTTCTTTCACAAACGGGCAGTAGAATGGCGTTGTTTAGGTTAAATGACACAGGAAAGCTGTAGGATGTCACACGCTATTAATCATAAAACACATGAAATTGTGAAGTAGATAACAGACATGCAAACGAGCTTTAAAGTGTTGAAGTATAAAACAAAAAGACACAATTTGCGGTCGTTTTGATACCCATTTCAGCTGACCTCTTTTCACCTGTACGGGAACACTTAAGAAAATAATTTCCAGGCTTTACTCAATTATCTTTACTTATTCAAAACATTAATTTCTTTATTTTAAGATGGATTTTTATAGATTTTACATTAACTTTAACAGAATTGTCTCGTGTTTTTATCTGAACTGACCCCATTTTTTATATTGGGCATTGTTTTTCTTTTTATCTTTGCAGAGACATTAAGCCTGATAATATTCTATTGGACGAAGAAGGTGAGTTCTTTTTCTGGATCGTTTTCCTATACTTTTATTTTTAACTTTTAATTGTTAATTACATTGAAAATTCATTCAGTGTCTTAAATCAATTGACCCAGTCGTGACCCGTGACCCGCGACTCATAATTTAAGTCTTTAATTTAAAAGTAAATTACTGCAGTTTTAAAACTCTGTTTACAAACGCATTGACAAACCTCCATGACTTGCTGGAGATTTTTTTAATTATATTTTTAATTTTCTTTGTACATTCAACAGGTCATGTTCACATAACTGATTTCAACATCGCAACTGTGTTGCACGACAAGCAGCTGGCAACTTCTATGACAGGAACTAAACCCTACATGGGTAAGATAACGTATTGATTTAAGCAGTAAAACTAAAAAAAGAAATTTATCTTAAGCTCCTGAGGTTTTTGACTGCGCTGTGGACGTGTGCCCTGGTTACACATACGCTGTAGATTGGTGGTCGTTAGGTATTTGTGCCTACGAAATGCTGCGGTGTAAGGTAACATGTCATAAATTTAAACGGAGTCAAGTGTTCAATGAGGATGAGGATCAGATTTCAAGCTACACATCTTTTTTTATTTTGTTTTTGTAGAGGCCATTTGATATACACTCAGGTACTTCTATTATGGAAGTTCGTCAAATGTTTGCTCTGTACAACGTTCATTTCTCCGCATCGCTTTCTTCAGGCATGAAGGATCTTTTAAAAAAGGTAACCCAATATTATCCTTACTGAACACATTAAATTTGCTATAGTAAACTAACGACCTGTCCCATTATTTGGAGATTTTTTTTCTCCTTTATCACTGTAGTGCAGGGAAGCCGAGGAGCAGCTGAATAAAAAAATCTTTGCGTAATTTAATTGGTTTATTTTTTCGTTTGTCTTTACCTGGCTAACTCACAGACAATTTATTACATTACAGATTTGAATGCTGTAATACAAACGCTTTTTTTCTGATTTTTGTTCCGCTGCTCTTTTCCTGCAACGCTTAGTTAAAAATCACATAAAATATTCACCCCACGCTTTTCGGAACGAGTGAATAGAAAAGTATTGAAATAACAACATTTTCTAACTTGAATTGCTATGGAAATTTTCCACTAAATGTATGGTTCCAAAATTAGAAAATAAATGACCTTAAAAATGGGCTTTGAAGTCATTCAGTGGTTGCCATTAAATTTGCTTTCATCGACTTCCGATTTAACTTCTGCCAGATTTTGATAGTTTTATTTACCTTCAAAGTGCAGACTGCGGATCAAACCTATTTACTCTGTGTAGATTCTTACATAAATTCACGTTTGTTCAAAACAAATCTGACGGAGGCAGTTAAAGTGTAGTTTGAAGTTGACGTATTATTTCGTTAAAATATCTCATACTATTTTATTTATATTTCCCTTATAAAAATAGAAGAGTTTTTACACGAAATTAATGTTGCATGATTTGCAGTTTGCTTAATGACCTCACGTGACCGATAGCTGGCAATATAAAATTTTAACATAAAATTAAAGTGGTTCATAGAAAGGAATTTGGAGATGAAAATAATTGGTTAACTTAGTATAATTTAAAATATTTTGAATAGTTTATCAACATTAAACAAAACTCTGACAGCCAGCTTATAGATCGACACAGGGAGTGCAGTGAACCAATTTTCGATTGCACCATTAATAATGTATCGCTAACAAAAAAACATATATAACAAAAACCTCTATTTTCCTATCTCTGTCAGTTTAATCATCCTTTTTTTTTTTTAATTTTGGCTCGATACCCTTTTCCTAGAAGTATTTCATTGATTTTCATTAGGATTCATTCACATGGCCAATGAGGGAAGTTAGTTGCAGTAATAAATCTCGAATGTCAATTTTGTAAGCTCTTTCCCGCTACTGTAATAAACTTAAATCCCGTTTTCTAAGAATACTGAATGCTTACAACCTTATAGCTTCAACTGAAGTATAATCGCTTTGTAAAAAAATTCATTCAAATAAACGAAATTTAATGTTAATGAGAACATTTATTTTTGCGGTTAAATACGTGAGCTGGAAAATGTGAGCTATAAAATGTCATATTTCTCATTAAAACTATGCGAGACAAAAAGCAATTTACTAAATTTGGTGTGTTTTAGGTGGTAAACCTTAAGGAATTTTTTTTTAAAGATGATATATACATTTAATCTTTAAAGGCATGTACTTTGTTTTTCAGCTTTTGTGCGTTAAATCGGAAAACAGAATAACGCGCTTGGTCGATCTCATGAAAATTCCGTATTTAGAAGACATAGATCCTAAAGCATTACTTGAAAAACAAATTTCCCCACCGTATGTGCCACCGGTGAGTCTTTAGCATAAGTAAGGCGCCCGAACAAAACTCGTAATTTAATTATTTACTACGAGAGCACTCTGTTTTATCAATCTTTAAAAATAACATTAGATAGTATTTTTAGATAGTATATTTTTAATAATTTAAAGTATATTTTTCTCCCCCTTTCATAATTGAACAAAATTTTGTAGAATTTTCATTTCAATTAGAGAAAAAAAAAAACTTCTGAAAACATTTTTATTTATTTGAGCATTTAGAAAGACCACTTGAACTGCGATCCAACATTCGAGTTAGAGGAAATGATCATCGAAGCGAGACCGCTACATAAGAAGAAAAAACGATTGTCTAAGCAAAACTTCAAACGAGAACAGAAACGCGGTTCTGTCTCAGGCCTAGTAAATAAGAAACTTTAAATTGGTCATAAGCCAATAATCTTTGTAATAAATAATTTTCATTTTTCTTTTTTTCTCCATTCTCTCGTTTTGTTTTTATCATTTTTGTTTCTGCAAGATAACGGATCCACTGCAAGCTCGATTACAAGAAATAAACGACGAGTTTAACGTTTATAATCGGGAAAAAGAAAAGGAAATGAAGGAAAGAGAAAGAAAAGAACAAGAGTGGCAGAAGGAACTTGATGAAGATATGAGAAAAGCCGATCCTCATGCCAACTACCGACGTGATTTGAAAATGGCACTGCCCGTTCCCACAGCTTTGCTGCGGTTATCACCAACCTTGTCAAGGAGCCGCAAATCGCCTTCAACGTCAGCGGACACGGATGCCGATACCAAAAAGACAGCCGCAGTCCACAAAGCAACGAGTCCGATGAAATGGCTTGAGTCACCGCGTAAAGATAAACCCGTACTCAAACCATTTCAGAGTATTGACCGCAGTGCTGGCGACTCAGATTCTTCAACCGAATCCATCGACAGAGATAAAGGTGATTTAATTAAATACATGAATTAAATGTTGAAACTATTGCCACGTCGATGTTTTCTGCGTTCATTTGGTCATCAATTTAAATCAACGCAAAGTGAGTGCTAATGGATTTTAGCAGTTACGCGGTTGATTTAAATTGGCTGACTTGCAACTGAAGTAAAATGAGTGGAATGACATTTAAGAAAACTTTTTTTAAAGACTTTTATTTAGCGTGACTGAATGTTTCAATTTCCGGTTGCGTCGCAAACGTTAACTAAATGAGAATAAACTACGTTAAGCCACAAAAACCTAAGTGCCTCCCTTTTAGCTTTGTTACAAATGGATGCCCCAACCGTTAATATTATTTAGCAGGATTGTCTATTCGGAAACGATCATTTTTTGTTTATTTAGTGGCAAAATAAAAGTCTTTACACAAAAAATATTTTTTTAAATTTATATTTACTTGTTTCTGCTTGCAGATGCTGAAATATCATGTAAATCTGATTCAACTCGTGAAAAGCATTTAAAAACAAAATGTTCATCTAATAAAGGAACTCCAGAATCGATCAGTTCTTCGAAGCAACGAAGAAGACCCAAAATAAGTAGCCAAGTTGGATATAATCGTAATTCGTCGTCAATATCCCAAGAAAGTGAGACTGATTGCCCATTTTATGAGCCGGATTTGGTAGATAATAAAATAACTGAAAACAAAGAAAACCAAAGAAAAGACTCGATTACTTAAGATTTGGTGGTAATTTATTGGTTACGACTGTTTAGTAACAAGACCAGCTGTCAAGAATATCAAAATCAAGATGTGATTAAAATAAATGAAATTTCTTTCCAGGGTACACAACTATCAGGTTTTGAAATATTAAAATAAAAATTATTATCCAAAACTATTTTTAACTATTTGACCAATGTTGCGGTAAATTTTTTATATTTGTAGAAATCACATTTCTAATGAAAATATTTTAAATAAGAAAAATGCTAATATGTGAAAATGTTCTATATATTCTATATTGTTGATTGAAAATAATTAGATTTGCATACTAGTTTGGCTAAAAAAGAAAAGAAAAGAAAAGAAAAAAATAACAAAAAGTGCAACTTTTTCAATATCAAATGAAATTTCCATTAGATAAAATGCAATAATTTTTGTTTTTAATAATTTTTCCATAGTTTTTTTTTTTAAATTAACAGGCAATCGTAATTTTTGTTGTTGAATTTTCTACTTTTAGTCAGTGTTGATTTTATGGAGTTTTATAGCTTTAACAGATGATCATTCTTATTGCTTAAAGATAATAAAAACTTTTCTCAAACATTGTTATTCGTGTTCCGACTCATTTGATTTGCAGTCAGTTGATAACGCTAGAAGAGTTTGTAAACAAAAATAATTTTTCATTTTTTCACCATTTTCAATCAGTGAAAGAGAACTGATCAAATTTTGTTTGAATTACAGATAAATGGTAGTGTTAACAAACACAAATAAAAACAAACTCCTTTTTTTGGAATGAGTTTTTGGACTTTAGACGTTCCTTATAAAAATAGTAATATAAAATGTAACTTTAAAATATCGGTGAATCTCCAGCTTTGTTTGTCTCTCCCTGTTCCTTTAATTTTTGGAGGTATCGCTTTTTAAGAAGAAGTATTTTTCCGGATCTATTCTTTAAATTCCGCCATTTATCACTCAAATTGCAACCATTTCGGTGCATCAAATTAAATTGGCACCGAATCCGTTCCCAATTTCCTTCACCGTAAACTCTGATTCCATAGTACAAATTGTCTTCCTCTTCACTTGTCCAAGGCACTTTCTTCTTTTCTTCAGGTAACTTTAGCGGATGTTTGCGAGCAGGAGTAAGGGTCGTACGCTTGCTAAATCGGCTACCCATAGTTAAATCTAATTTAGGCAGTTTGCGTACAGCTGTCACCGAAAGAAAATAATAAACTTTTAAAACAAACACAAAACTCGATGCTATTGGTGGTTATCTTACGTGTTGCTTCGTCAGTTGGAATTGAATCCACAGACAACAAGTTATCCTCTTCGTCACTTATCCGAGGCACTTTCTTCTTTTCTTCAGACAACTGTGGAGGACGTTTTCGAGTAGGGGTAACGGTTGTACGCGTGCTAAATCGGCTGTCCAGAGTTAAATCTGATTTAGGCTGTTTGTGTACAGCTATAGCCAAAAGAAAAAAAAATTAACTTTTAAAACAAACACAAAACATTATTATTGGTGGTTTTCTTACGTGTTGCTTCGTCAGTTGGAATTGAATCCAGAGACGACAGAGAACCAAAGATTTGTTTTACTCCAAGCTCGTCACCCGTAGGTAACGCCTCTCCACAGATTCGTGCAACAGCAATTTCTACACTTTGTTCTAATTCCATTCTCTCGTTTTGTGTCTCGTTGTCGTCGTCTTCGCTAAACGAATTGTGTAAACACGTTGGTCTACTTTCAGTTAGTTCTGTTTCTACGTTTTGTATTTGGTCAACTTCACTAAATGACAAATTTAATCCAATGTTTTCTGTATTATTTTCACATAATTCCACTTCTTCAATTTGTATTTCATCATCTTCACTAACTGAAGTATTTAAACAGATGTTCGCTTTATTGTTTACAAGAACTAAATTCCTAAAAATGTAAATTATTAAAATTAAGAACTGGAGCTACCTTAACAATTAACTACTAATAATTATACCTCAACGAAAAAGGTAAATTCGTATCTTTTTCCAATGGTACACACAAAACTTGGCAGTTGCGAATAGGCATTAAACTGTTAAATTTAGAGAATAATTAAGTAACAAAATATTTGTTTAAAAAACCGAATTTACCACGCTAAACTTGATGGATCTTTCTGACAACTATTTTGATTTTCAACTGCTTCACCACCAGAATCTACAACTGCTTCATCACCAGAATCTTCAAATTCTTTATTACCAGAATCTTCACACGCTTTATCACCAGAATCTACACACGCTTCATCCCCAGAATCTTCACACGCTTCATTACCAGAATCTTCACCCGCTTTATCATCAGAACGTTCACTTTCACTCGTAACATAATTTAAACTATCCTAAAAATAGAAAACATAAATTAGCATAAATTGTTTTAATACACAAATTTTGGATTGTTACCTTCCATTCGCCTTTAACGCGCGTGAAAAAACTGGATGTCGGTTCCGGCTTCCTCCTCACAAATAATTCTGAAATATCTCTGAAATAAACAACAAATTTCAATACCAAATTATTCAATATTGCGTGTATACATACGTCGTTATGTTTAAACTGTGGATTGCTTTGTGCATTTGATGAATACAATCTGCGTACTTTTTTCCTCCTTCATGAGCTCCAATGGCTATCAACCTATTATTGCCTATCATACCTCGGCACATCTATTTCAAAAAAAAAAAAAGTCTGATCTTTATTAATATATTTTTTGGTTAATATACTACCTCAACTAAATGTGGTTCGCGCATATTTTTAAATACATCTTGAAATAAAGGAACCCACATTAAAATAAAAGATTCGTACGAATAATCCTTCAAAAATTTATGATTGACGTCTTCATTAGACAAAATGTCTCGAACAGTGTGAAGTAATTCCTGCAAAGTGTGACAATTTTAATATTTTACTTAATGATTTGTTTGCCTTCTCTTACTCTATCGCTTTCGTTAATCAGTTTCGAATGAATAAACGACTTTAAATCTAAGTGCTGATAAACTTCGTTTGCTAAAACAAAATTGTCAGCAGTACAACACACAATTACGGCCTGGATTAATAACAATAATTGAAAGCACAATTAAAAAATTAGCAATCGAAGAGGAGTCAAATAAGAATTTCAGAACTATTTTGGAACTGACATGAATCTTTAGTTTAAATTCCATATCTTCAAACTGTGGTATTTCATGTTTCAACTGCTGTAGTTCATGAACGGCAGTTTCTAGAATAGTTTCTTTGCATTTAGCATTCACTCGATGATTGTTTCCACTGCAAATTTTGGTTAGGAAAGCGATCAAACTAGCCATGTGGCGTCTGTACGGCACTTCGTCCATTAAAGTCAAAGCTGTCGATGCTAAACAACCTATATATACGTATTAAAAGTTATTATTCAACTGTTATTATTATTATTATTTTGTAACTTTACCATTTAACAAATCGAGAGTTCTCATGATGGAATTCGTGTTTAATGTACACAGAAAATCATTCAAACCATCCCAGCATAAAAAATCTACTATCCAACCAAAAATAATCCTTTTCTCTTCATTTACCAAGACCATTTTAGCTGTTATATATATCTTCAGACAGGTAACAAAAATCAATTTACACGCCACACCGTTTATCAGTTTGAACCATTTAAACCTACGCAATAACCTCTGGAGCGCACACGTGACATGATGTTTAGTGAACATTATTGGCCCTAGATGTCTCTCTTGTTGGCACCATCTTTCCTGTTCTGCGCATGCTCTTGGAAACAAAATTTGAGCAGCTAAGTCCAGGCGCGAGTAATGCTTCTTGCGTTACAAAATGTAAATCTAACCTTACCTAACCCTTTCTTAGAAATGTAAATGAAAATAAAGAGTTCCCAAAAATAAAAATAAAAATAAGTAACACAAACAGTAAAGATGATGCAAAAGGTGTCTGGAAAAAACTAAAACTAAATTTTTGTTGGGTAATCATTGGTGGGAACGTTTGCTTTCCTGCGGTATTTGCACGTGTGGGCGAATTCACTTCTAGGAAAGTGTTAACAGTCGCAGTAACCTTCATTTTTGATCGAATGGCTTCCGTAAAAGATGTAAATATAATTGATGTAAAAAAGAGGCTTTTGCCAGACAAGCATTACGTATGTACAATTATAGTTTATGAACGAGTCAACAATGTTCACATAATGTCAGTGTTGAATATAGGTTTACCTGTTATCAGTAAATTATTCTGATTCAACTGTTGCAATTATCAGGAGACGGTATAATGAGTTTTTTAATTTTCAAGTGAATTAATCATCAAATATGACTTTTCTGTTGCTTTATTGTTATAAATTTGTCCATAGTCTGCTTTGTTAGATAAATTTCCAATTGAAGGATGCTTGAGAAAATCCGAGGGCAGAATAATTCCATATCTACCAGGAAAAATAATATTTGGTCGCAGTCATGTTAAAAAAGTTGCTTTAAAAAGGATGTCGCCTTTAGAAGAGTATTGCAAAGTAAATAATATATTTTGATTTTTAAATCGATCGATTAATTAACAAATTAATCATTTTTGCAGGCAATAATTGGTCTACCTGCCCACATTTCTCAATGCGACTTAGTTGTGAATTTTTTCAGACCATCAAAAGAGGAAATATATTCTGCTCTTTTAAACAAGTAATTGTGAAATGGTTTATTTATTTATTTATTTATTTGTTTATTTGAATTTTTTTTATTTTGTTTAGGAGTGACAGTGTTAGTTCAGTGTCTGCAATTTCCGCGCCTTATCTGCCAGATCAGCTGAAAGTTTCAGATGATTATCAGGCAAGAAGTAAGAGAGAATTGAATTTGGAAAAGGGAATGACAGTGGAAGTAATTGAAAAAAACTTGTCCGGTATGTCCAGCTGGTAATTTGAAAGTTACACATACTGTAATCACACTTTGTTTTATTAGGTTGGTGGCTTGTACGACTTGACGATCAGATTGGCTGGGTTCCCAGTACCTATCTAGAAAGACAAAAACTTGAAACTTTCACAAAAACAAAAGTGTCCGGTGATTATCACTCTTAAAATAATAAAAATTGCAAAAGAATTAAAATCTTAGGTCACATTCACGTTATTTCTGTAGAAAACTTCTACATTTCACTCGAATCTTACGTTGCAAAAAATAGTGATGAATTATCATTTTTACGTGGAACGGTCGTAGAAATATTATCCAAAAATGAAAACGGTTGGTGGCTCGCGAGGTAACGTATTCAACTTCGATAAAATTCTGCGTTAATGAAATAATATAATTACTACAGGTGTAAAGGAAAAGAAGGCCTTGTACCTAAAATATACTTAGAGAAATACAAGACTGTCAAACATGTACAGTTTGATATTAAATCAGTATGTAATGTCAATCTGGTCGTTTGAATGTCGTCAGAAAAACCAACATTTGTTTTATTGTATAGCAGCGAGAGACATTTGGAAATGCTACTCGCGTTACAACTAAACGTTGTACGACTTTGGCCAATTTTAAACAGGAATCTCCAGGTTATGCTCAGTTCGACGCCGGCTCAGAAGTTGATGTGTGTTTGTATTGGCTTAGTTTAATTTTGTGGTCTTTAATTTCGGTTTGATTTAGGTGTTAAGTGAAGATTCAAATGGTTGGTCGTTTATTTCAGTGGCAGGGGTAAAAGGTTGGGCCCCAACTACTTACTTGAGTATTACGAGCGACAATAACTCCTCATGAAATCTCTTTGTATAAAAAAAAAATGTAAATTAATTATAATAAATAGTTATAAATGTGTTCACAAATGGTTTATTTAGAAAATTATACAAGCTCTTGCAGTAAATTATTTTTTATCTTAATTTATCTTTTTTTTTAAATGTCTTTTGTTGAGGTCACAAAAGAACAACAAAAAACTGTGCTCACTTTAAATTAACTTTCTTTTCTTAAAGTTATTACCTTTAAGGCTATAAAAAAAATTATATATAAAAAGTAATCGAAATAACACGTAGCGTAAATTCTAAAGGGAGAAAATAATGATTCACTTTGTTTATATACAAAAAAAAAGTAAAAAAAAAAAAATATATGTAATGAGGTAAAATAAAAATAACAACAATTTAGCAATTGTCACGAGTTCAAATCCAAGTAAATTTCCTACATCAACTTGCGATATTGAAAAAAAAAATATACAACTAAACAACATTAAGAATAAATTTGTAGCACTGCGTTACAAACTGCCGCTTAAAAGTCATTTCGTAAATGCAAACTGAATCATCGTGTCTTCAGCAATTTTCAGTGATTGGTGCTGTGGTTTATTTGTTGATATTTGCAACGGTAACACTTTAATTTTATGAAGTTTCGGTGAGATACTTTTTAAATTCAAGGCGTCTTCAATTTGTTTGCAAGAAAGACATTCAGGAATATCCTTAAAGTAAATAAAAAAAATGTTAAAAAATCATCGAAAAATCATCACTGGAATTGCGTATACCTGTTTATTAGCTAGTACAAGAATGGGTACATCTTTTAACCTATCATCAGCAATTAATTTCTTAAATTCATCATACGCTTGAGGTAACCTTTTACTATCGTTCGAATCAACTACAAACACTAATGCATCAGTGTCTTGAAGAAAATTCCCCCAATAATTCCTGTAAGTTTCAGCTCCACCAACTGCAAAGGTAATTTAAAAATTAGTGTTACTTTCTTCTAATTAGCGGCAATAAATTAAATACTCACTTTCCCAAATATTAATAGCAGTGCCCTGCGTGTTTACACTCATAATGTGAAAACCTTCGGTGGGTTTGACGTCATTTTGCACATTATCCACCTTTGACAAGTTGGCTATGAATGTACTTTTGCCTACTCCGTCTAGACCAAGAACTATCACTTTTCGCTCGGGCTGTTCCTCGACCTAAAATCGAAATTTATTCATAATATTCGACCTGCTTTTCACCATTTCATTTTCATCTCATCACTTTGCTGGTGTCTTCAAACCCTTCGTCTTGAAAACCTTGATGCCTTCGCTCATAATATATGAGAAGACCGTATGTTGATATGCCTATCAATATTCCTCCGCCGACAACCAGCACGGTTTTGATCCACGGCGGAAAATTCCGCATTATAGAAAACATGTTTAATTTTGGACAACAACATAAACATAAGCGGAAGCTAGGAGCTTGGATGAGCAATGCTGCTGCGCAGAAAGTGAGGGTTTAAAGCTTAAAGAGCCACGCAGCTCTTAGATTAATATGAAAATAGAAAATGATACTATATTTAAAAATATATATTATTCATTATTGTAATATAAATTTTATTTTTCTTTTTAAATTTACCGTTTTTGTTGTTACGATCCAGTCGATTACGTAACCATCGAGACAGCGACCGGTTCAGTTCGGTCTGGTTTGGGTCAGTTTTTGAGAGCTTATACGCAACAGTCTCAATATGGTTGCACATACTCTTTGGCAGAATTTCAATAACTTTGCACCCAAGTTAGCATTTATTGAAGATGATAGTCTTTCGTCTTTTGTAACGTTGATTGTGGAACTATAAGATTTTGATTTCTATTTATTGTTTTCTTTTGAAATTTAAAGTGAAATTCGACATCTAATGTCACTTTAGTAAGTGCGTAGTATAATAACATGAAGTAATGATTACATCATTATTTGTTTGGGTAATTTTTTCCTCCAGAAACGGGTTGATCTGACACTCTAAAATGGATGACTCCAATGAAGGAACGAACGGACCACTCGGTTCGACATCTATTTTCGGCCGGATTGTTGCTGGCCATTGTGACATGGACAGCATCGCACTTTCACCTTCGTCATCGGAATTCAGTAATATTTATTAATAAGTTTAGAATGCGAACAATAAAATTTTATTTTTTCTCTCCAAGGTCCGTACGTCTATATGCCGCTCCGAGAAACGACTAAAACAATTAACCAAGAACTAAGTGAAACCAGCACTACGGATTTTAATAATCCACGTTACGGTAAATGTATAATTAATTGACGATTTATTGGTTATTAGACACGCGGGGATTTGGTTTGAAATTTGAATCAAATTTATTAAAATGTATCGTAAGACAGCGAGAAATTTATAATTTATTATTTTTTAATAAAAAGAAAAATCGCTATTACTGCGCACCAAACGGAACAAACCTAACGAAAACGTGATCCGAACTGCAGGTAACACGACACGATTAAAAAAATTGCGTGTTTGCAGACCGTTTGTGCGTGTTTTGTCTCAGTTGCGTTTCTGTAGCTGTTAATAATGTTAATTGTAGAGGTGAGATGAATCCTAAATTTTCTCGAATCCAAATCCTCAAAGGTTCTCGAATCCTTCGAATCTCCCGTGTTTAATGAAAAACAAATTTAAGAATACAGTTTTCATTGAAAATTGTATTTATAAATTTGTTTTTTCATTTTTATTTTTTATTTTTTTGGGTTAGTTTTGTTAGTCTTCTCTTCTTTCCAGAGTTTTAACAGTTTTTTTTTAGGTTAGGATTCGAACGATTCGAATCACAAAAACAGCACAAAAATTCGAGTTTTCGAATTTCGAGTATTTGTCAGGATTCGAAGATTCGATTGTCCCATCCCTAGTTAATCGGATTGCATTATTCAAATAATATTTTTTTTGAAGTTAATAACTTTCAATAATTATAGTTTGTTGTATTTTTTTTTAAATATAGAACGACGAAACTCGAGACGAGATTCTCTTTACTCTCCAAAGCGAAGAAACTCGAATTTGACGACTTCAAGTTTTCAGAGTTTCGACAACTTAGCGCAAATAATGCGAGAAAACCAATACGGCATAATTGGAGAATTTGATGATATTAATCAAGTGACTCAGAGTCTCCCAGCGACTCCTTTGGCAACACCGCAAGCTTCTCCTCTCGGATCTCCAAAAACCGAGCGCAAAAATTCGAAAAATGATTTTAATTGTTCATTACCTTGGTATTATTCAGGATTTATTTCCGCAAATTCAAAACCTGAAAGCAGCAGTTTAGTATGCACGAGCGATAAACAAACAGAAAAACCTGTCAGTCAGCAGGTTCGGAAGAGAAGCATTGGCTTGAGTTCCGAATGTGCGGGGAAAAATCAGTTTCCGATGTCGGTTACTAATTTTTACCGTGAAAAGAAATATGCTTTTACAAACCGTGATATGAATTTTTTGGCGCCTACTTCACTTTAAGGTTGAGAATTTGGAAGAGCATTTGAATTTATGTTTTATAGCTAAGTTTTGTTTTTACTTCATAAAATAGGATTTGTAGTTCATGAAACACTTTGTAAGAAATGCTAAATAAAAGGTATTCCGAAACTAATCTGTTTATTGAAAAATATTGGAAAAAATTAATACAAAAGAAGCAGGGAGCGACTTAAACGTATTTCCGTCGGCAGAGGGCGCAGTCAAATTTTCAGATTGTCCATTTAGCTCCACGTGTTGTCCGTTAACTTCGTAAACTCGCTGAAAACAGAAATGGGTAAGCCAAGTGGGAGAAAAAATCGGCAAAGAAAGAAGTTTAACTACGACACAAATAGGAGGAAGTTATGGAAAAAACAGAACGCATTGCCGCGCATTAAATGGTTCGTATCAATCGACTAGACAAATGCATATTTTGATTGTGTTTTTCATAGCGATACAATCAGAGACGCGTGGTCCAAAGGAGCAAGCACTGCGGCCAATTTAAAAAGAATGGGTTTGGCTAGCGATTCAAACGTGGCTTTACGGATACCCACTCCAAAGGTGGATAAAAATCGATGAAAACTGAATTAAATTAAATAAATAAATTTTTAATGCGCAATATTTACTTTTAGGAAATGATACAAGCCGAATCCAGTTCGAAATCTGAAACAAAAAAGCCGTTTAAAGCAATTAAAGGCTATGTTGCAAGAGGTGTTATGTTTATTGTGTTTAAAAAAATGTTTACTGACAAATTTTTTTTTTTTTTTTAGAGTTGGAAGACATGGCTTCAATGCCGCAAGAAAAAAAGTTTCACGTGTCAGCGAAACTCGTCCAGTTTGCTACGTACATGATGGAGAAATATGAAGACGACTACAAAGTAATTTTTTTTTTTTTTTATTCACTTTATGGAGAATTTTAATAACCAAAAAGTATTGTTTTGTAGGCAATGGCGAAGGATATTAAGAATTATTATCAATATACGCCGAAGCACATCAAAAATATCATAAAGAAATTCGAAAAATCAACATCTCAATATAATGCTTATATGGCTGTAAAAATGGATACAAATTGAATCGTTATTTTTCTTTAACCTATACAGTTCGAGTAGAAATCAATGTGTAATAAATATCTTTATTAAATGATTTCATTCTTTGTTTTATCTTGAAACTGGCTTCGACAGTAAATTTATTCTTTCATTTGCAGTCGCAGTTAGCGCTGCAGCTGAAACGATGAATGCATTCGGGTTGTATTCTTGTTCCCAAATATCCAGTCGTTTTAGCCTGGGCTGAGCCAAATCAATCATTCTTTCGGTTACTAAGTAAAGTTTGGCACTTTGGCGGACAACAGCTGCCTCCGAAAAAGTTTTATTTGGTATGTAAGTATAAGCGTGTCGTGCAGGTCTGGAGAGTCTAAAATCGTGCGGTTTAGTGCGGTACTTCATAGCATTTAAAAGCCGTCGGCGGAGCTGCAAATTGTGAAAAGGAAAATAAAAGAAAACAAAAAAAACATCCATTTAGAATAAAATTTAATTATATATTTTAAACCTGAAAGATATCAATTTTATTTACATTTAAAATATATAATAGTAATTGTTATTTTAAAATAGAGGCGATTTTTTTAAGAGTAGTAAATAGAATAGTTTTTGAAACGCATTACTTCTTTCTCAAACTTTTCTTGCGACTCTAGCTTGCCTCTCGCCGACGGGGTTGCCAACTGAGTTATTCGGGATGAAACACGAGTCGGAGTCTCACTTCTTTTCGATTTTCTGGGCGCGTTTTGAATGTAGTACTCGTTCGGAAGTTGCTTCGGGCTTGCTAAGGCAGTGATTCGTGGACTTGCCACTGCTTGCAACACGCGAGACGGGACACGTATTTTACTGCTGTAGTTTGGGGTTTTGAAAAATGTTTTATTTTGTTTAATTCTTATTTTTGAATAAAAACAATTCTTACTAAAACGTTTCCGGATCAAATTTCGGGGTGAAACGAGAAGGTCTTGCTAGGTCCTCAATTCTTTTCGAGCATACTGCTTGTTTGGTCGATTCAGTTATCATTCTGACGGAAGTCGGATCGCCATTTTCATCTAAATTTAGGCTATTTCGTTAGGGTAAACGGTTAGGATACGAATTTTGGCGTTTGAGTATTTCTAATTTACAAATCTCTTTGGGAATGTTTTCGTGAAGGAGTGGAAAGGCCGAGGATTCTTTTTGTTGGGACATAATTGAGTGCAGCTCTTGAGATTGGCCAAATTGGATTTTGACCAGAATACACGTTAGGCATTGGACTGAGAGAATAGTTTTGAAAATTTAATACATTTTGCTTTTTCAAATCGCATCGAAAATACCTATTTTTGTCTTGGTACTCGTTATATGCAATTTTTGGTTGGGCTAATTGTTGTAGCCTTCTGGATACCATTTCTTTTTCTCTTGATTTTTCTTTTATTTTGTGCTTAAGAAATCGTAATTTTTCTACCACAACCGATTTAAATCTTGTTTGATCATTTCTTAAGGAAAGTACATTACGACAAGAAGTAAATTTGAAAAATTAATGTAAATAAATTGATAAAAATACTGCATATACATTTTAGAAATTTGGATGGCGGTTGCTATGTACCACAATAATAAAAATAAAACATACGGGTATTTTGAATATTTTTGAATTTGGTATCAACATTGTCAGGAATTTACTTTTTTTTAGTTCCTCTTTTTACTACCAGGCGCCGACATAATACCTCAAAAAGCATGGCGAAAGAAATGTTTTCACCGGTTGTTATGGAAGGAACAACTCTAAAATCATCATGGAAGTCCGATAGGTACTAAATTTATAAAATAAACAAATCTTTTGTTTTAAATATTTTTTTTTCAACAGGAAAACGAAGGATAGTGAGAGTCAAACGGGAGATTTAGAAATAAAAGACACTGAAACCCAAGCCATTGAAAGAGCATCAGTTGAAGTAATTAATTATCAATAACAAATAAAAATAATTTTTTTTTTAAATTGTATTTAATTCCAGGTGCAGACTCTAAGCTTAGGGGACCAGCAACTTAAACTGGCGTCATGCGACGAAAAGTCGTTAGGTGCATTTTTGAATCGGATCGTGCCACCTTTGCTTAAAGAACTCGATAAAAATTTACGATCGAACGTTTTTCAAGGCTACGATTTAATTAACGACGAGTCGACTGAGCTATTAACGAAAGTTCATTCGCTAAAATATTCCGACATTCCAAATGAAAGTATTTCCCACGTTAATTTTTTTTTATTAATAAGTCTAATGTGATTTTTACACGTAAATAGATGTACGGATGTACCGGAGTTTCGTGGAATTGCACGGGCACAGTTGTCGCTGTTTCGTACGGATTTCGTCAGCATGAGAATTGGTGCGATACTGACCATCAAGGAAAAATTTGCGCTTGGAGTTTGGACAGGGTTGACTTCAAGCCAAATATGCCACATAAGAAATTTGAACACAAGTGCTGCATCACATGTATACGATTTTGTCCCGAAACGCCAGCCTTGCTCGCAGCAGGCACTTTTATTGGTGGCTAAATCTAAAAAATCTTTTTTAATTAATTTAAGTGAGAAGTAATCATTTTCAGGCGAAGTTTTGTTGTTGGATGTTTCTGAAAATGTTGATTTGTTGGTGTCGAGCACTGATACCGGAGACAATGGTCATCACGATACGGTTACTGATATCGCGTGGGTTAAAAATGAAGTCGGCAATTCAGAATTATTGGAAATTTTTATTTGAAATTTTATTTTATTTATATTTTTAGCTCGTCACTTGCGGATTAGACGGAAAGATTCTAATTTGGGAACGAAGTACGCAGAATGTGAAGCTTAAACTAATTAAAGCGTATGTTTAACGCGAAAACAAACAATTTGTTGCATTTTATTTATGTTTTTTTAAATTTAGATTTATTGTTTCGGTCGGTGATTTACCTCGATCACTTGGTATTAAAAGTAGTCGTCGTCGAGCTTCAGAAGTTGGGCGTAAGTTTCCACTATTAAATGTTCCACAAAAAAAAAAATTGAATTTTAAATTTATTTCTAGTCACTTCGATCTCGTTCAACATGGAAGACACATCTTTGTTTATAATTGGTTCGGAAGGAGGAGGAGTGTTCCAATGTTCAAAAGACTCACAATATCCATCAAACTGTGAGATTTAATTAATTCACTCGATTAATTTTAATTTTAAATTGGGTTTATTGTGTCAGCTGGTGTTCCATTTGTTATGGATATGAAAAATCCTGTCGCTCTTTGGTATAATCCGCATAAAGGTCACGTAAACGGCGTCGCTTCGTCGCCGTTCTCGAGAAATCTATTTATTAGCTATGGTTCGGATGGAGAAATTCGAATTTACAATTACAATCAAGTATATTAACGCAGAATTGTAGATGCGCATTTGCTCGGTGATTGACCGTTTGATTTTTGTAGGCAAATGCACCACTAAGTACAATATATTCTGAAAATGCATCGGTTAAAGCTGCGTGGTCTCCGACGAAACCTTTACTCGTTGCTACAGTCACAGCTAAAGGGTTTTTGAATTTATACGATTTGAGGTTGACAGACAAGCCGATTGTTTCGAGAAAGCTTGCCGAAGAGGGTTTGAGTGCGTCTGTTTTGGAATTTAGCAACAAAAAGTAAAGTGTAGTGTATAATTTTCAAGTAGCGTGGATCTAATGCCTTTCCTATTCATAGTTCAAAGTATCTTGCAACTGGAAGTGAAGATGCTACTGTGCAAATCTGGTCACTTCATGAGAAATTGGTCGTACCAGCTTCTCACGAATTGGAAAGTCTTAATCAAATGAGCAAAATAATATAATGCGAAATATATTTATTACTGCATAATTACTAATTAACCATTTTTTTTTTTATATGTTAATTTTGAAAGTAATGTAGCGGCTTAATCAAATTAAAATAAGTATTTACAGTTGATGAATTTTAATATTTTCACAAATTAATTTAAGATTTTCATTTGTCCTTCCGAAGCTGAAAACCGGGATGTCTAGCTAGCCCTAAATTACATCGATTTAACCATGTAAAAACAATTAAACATGCGCAAATTGCTCGTCGTCACCGTAAATTGCTTCCACACGTTTTTAAATGATTTTTTGAATCTACAACGATAAAGAAAAGTTAAAAAAAAAATAATAAAAACTTTGATTTGTCGCCGCGGCAGTAATTGAATTTTGCAGCACGGCGCCCAGTGCTAATTCGAGCCGATAGGGTAAATGCAGAAACAATTGTTTATTCTGTAGTCTCTCCTTTTAGGGAAGACAATCGTTACTTTATCTTTCTTAAGGCTTTGTTTCTAATATGAAATTAAGAAACTAAATTACGACACAATAAGAATAAGTTGTGTATCGGAATTGGAATTTAATGTGGTGTTTTTGTTTTGACAAAAAGCCTTTTTAACCAATCGTGAGCGCAGAAATTGTTCCTTCGGTTCGTGCAAAAGGAAAGCGGTTTATAAATGAAGGGATTAAAAGACTCACCATCACCAAATCAGAGCTGGCAGTCTAGGATAAACTATATCCTCGAGAGCAGAGCACCTTGCGTTCAGTCGATTTATCCAGTCTTTAACAGACGCGTTTTCCATATGAATTTATTACATTGAGAATTCGATTACAGCAAAACTCTACAATATATTTATTTGTGTTTGAGCATTGATAACCACAGTGAATCTAGTTTCATGCTTGATATTTTGTTTTGTACACCAAAATACATCTTAATCGTTTGAATATACATTTACACCACTCTGTAAGGCCAATTTATTATTTTTACCAACATTTATAAGCCTAAAAGTTTGAAGATGTAAAGAAATCAAAAAAAAATCCAATTTAAAACGTATTTGAACTCTTTATGGTTGATATGGAATCGAGTTCCATACTATCCACACTGCGTAGACTCCTATTCAAATCGTGACCGGACATTTGTCGCGGCCTGCCTCTGCGACAATCGCAACGCAAAGTGCGACGGAAAGCTGCTCTGAAGTCAGCGTTAAACAATCCATAAATACACGGATTAATGGAGGAATTGATATAACCTAACCACGTTATGGCACTTTTGGCCTCGTACGGTATATCACACGAAGGGCAGAAGGGTAGAATGAGGTACATTAGGAAGAAAGGAAGCCAACAGATGCAAAAAACACCCATTATCAAGCCCAGAGTCTTAATAGCTTTCGAATCGGAAGTAAATCTTTTTGATTGCTTTTTAATTCGTTTTTGCTCGTTTTTGGGCACGTGCTCCATCATCCTTTCCAAGCGCTTGATCTCCCTAGACTGTTTTCTGGCTATAAAAAATATTTTTAGGTAAATATAAAACATTATGGGGGATGGGAGATAGAAAGAAGTAAGCGAAGATACGACGGCGTACACTTGGTTCACATTGAGACTGCAGTCGGTCATTTCCTTTTGGAAACTGACCGGTTCGTCCGAATACCAACCCAGCATGATGGGTATGAAAGAAATCGATGCACTCGCTACCCATGCGCCAGTAATCAGAATCGTAGCTCTTCTTTCGTTCATTATGGCTTTGTAGAGCAGTGGACTGGTGATGGCCCAGTATCTATCTAGAGCTATGATACATAGATGAAGAATGGATGCGGTGCAGCACATGACGTCACAAGAAATCCACACGTGGCAGAAAACAGGACCGAAGCTCCATGTACGAGTTATGTCGTATACTAGAAGATACGGCATGACCAGGACGGCCACTGTGATGTCTGCTACGGCTAAACTGGTCATTAACATGTTTGTTATGGTGCGGAGATTACGGAAAGTTGCTACCGCCATGACAACGAGGACATTACCTGATCAATAAATAGAAAATAAGATTGTTAGTGTTTTCTTTTTAAGTGATTTTTTTTTTGGTTTAAAACGTGTGGTGCGAGCTGACAAACATTTCAGAATTGAAAAATAAATTTTAAAAATGGTACTAAATGTCGTATAAGTTATTTATGCCACTTTTGGGGTTGACGATTGGATTTACTTGGCAGTGGATGTAGACTCTAAAAATATCAGCCAAAATTAACCAAAATAATTTGATATTTCGGTGGTAAAAATACTGGGAACAAAATATTAAAATGTCATGACATTTTCGTCACCTAAACAGATTTTTAATTAATTTAGTTGTATTTATTTTTTACTTCAAAAGCGTGTTAAAACAGATAAATGTCAACTTTGGTCGTATAAGTTTGGAACAATTTTCAAAGTAGTTTTGCAATTTGTTGCATTTGATTTGGATAACATAACACTATTTTTGAATTTTGCTTTTTATTTCAATGTTTTGATGTAAAAAGCTAAAAATAAATGCCACCTAGGTGATTCTTTCAATTCGTTGCTTGAAGATGTTATAAAGGAAATGGAGAAATTATCGCTTTGCTTTTGCTATGACAAGAACAGCACAGGTTGCTACGGATACAACAGTAAAGCAGCATGTATAGGTGAAAAAAAATCTAAGCTTACACTGTAAAGAGAAGCCGAGAAAGCAAATATGTGCATGGTGAGTTCTGAGTTTGATTACCGTGCCGTGTTGTTTTCAAAATTTTATTTTATTTATTTATTTATTTATTTAATTAATTAATTAATTATGTAGAGCCCTTATGAAGCTGATCAATAGCAGTTTCTCTTTTCATACCTAATCAAAATGAAATAAATTTGCCAAAGGCGCCAGAAAACAAATATAAAAAAAAAAAATGTTGAAGTGTCAATAAAGCCGTTTGGGATGCAGTTGGAATTGATTAAAGCCCAATCCAATCACATTTTGTCTGTGTACCTGAGAGGAAATAGCGTTCGCGCAAAACATCACCTGATTTGCAAGGAAAGAAAAATTGAATGTGTCACGAAAAGAAAGAAAAAGTTTTTCTGTCTGATTAAATTTTTAATGTTACATTAACATGTATATATGCACCTGGCATGTTTAAATTGTGGTTTAAGAGATTATGGCGAAGGATTACCAGAACATTTCATGTAATCCTCAATTGAGTGACGCTTAGTCTAATTTCTAGTTACAGATGCACGGTTATAAAAGTGTGTTTGTTTAAGCTTATATACGTTTTAGAAATTTATGCAAATAGATAAATAAGTAAATGACTGAATTAATCAAGTGAAGTGTTTATGGCAAATTGTTGATTTTTTGGGTAGTATTTTGTTTTAGTTTTGTTGGTTTGTCCTAGATTTGAAGAGAAAAACTATTTTTGGGGTAGCGAGGCAACATTCACCAACAGTTTGTAAGCAAGGCCAGAAATGTTGTTGTGATGGTCTGATTTGATGGAGAAACATAAAATAAAAACTTAATAAAAAAAAAATATATATATATATATATAGTTTGCTCTGAGATTGCAGTAATTTGGAAATTCCCAATTGGAAATAAATTTTATTTCCAATCCTGTTGGTAAATTTATTATGAAATTCTCAGATATCCTCTCTTTTAGTAATAAAACTTGTGTATAAATTGTGTTTCGCAAACTCCCTAATGAAAATGTTTTCAACCAGCAAAAATGTAATGAAAATCAAGAACGAACTCATTTTGATACGAGCTCATTTACATTCCCTCATGTAAGTATTCCTTTTAACACGATGTAAAGTGTGTGTAAATATCAACACAGTCAGCAATTCGTTTACTTTAAAATGCAAAGTGCAAAGGCTACTTAGAGCGAAAGTCATAAGGGAAGTCCCAATGTCGTGCGGAGAAAATTGCAGGTGTTTTAAAGTGGAATAAAACACCTGAGGCATCTTGAATAGCAGTAGCATGTTCCCGAGCAGAAATTGAGTGCTCCCGTTCCGCATTCGCGTACTTATAACGAGAGGCCCTGGGACACTAATGGTCGAGTTCGGCTCTGTTTGAATGGAACATTTTTCATTTGGGGACGTATCGTATTACCGGTATTTAATATTGAAAGCGTATCTGTATTCGTTGTAAATGAATGTGTTCTATTTGAGTGTCGCAAAGCCCTTATTGCTAATAATTTAATTTGACACAGTGGAAACCATCGAGCTGTGTGTTGTCAGGTTTGCAGACCAATAAACTATTGATTTTTCAAATACACAGTACCAGCATGCCGTGTGCCACTTTGACTGTCAACAAAGTAAAAGCTGTAATAAATTGCTCATTAGGTAATTCAATCATTGCTGTTCGTTTTGGTAAAGGTTAAAATTGTAATTGATATTTAATAAATTATGTAGATGTATAACTTGTAAACTTTCCGCCAACCAACTTCATAACACGAGACAGTTTTTCGATTAATAAAAAAGATCAGAGAGTTTTATTAACTCTTCTAACTTTTAATTAATACATGGAAATGAGCTCGTGGCATTGCGTGAAGGAGTAAGTAAAAGTAATGATGCTTAATTTACATTTCGTGTTCTTATTTGCAAGGGGAAAAAATGTGCAATTCAAAACCTATAAAACTAAGTAGAGAACAAGTCGAGAATTTAATTTATAATGTAAATGGAGTTCATTTATAATCTTTAATGATGATTCAGCATGCTCGCCCGATTGAAGTATGGAGAGATTCGAAAATGCTAATGATTTAGCGATTACTTTAATTCATCTAGTGTTCAGAAAAACAGCATGAATAATTGCATTCTTCTAGATCAAGCATACGTATGTTATTTGTTTTAATTATTACTCCATTCGTTTTGAGAAGATGAGCAAAATTAAAATGTTGGTTGCCAGTTGGGGATTTGCTGTCTCTGACAAGAGTCTCGGTTTCTGATGGCTTTTCTTTACGCCACTGATTGCACAGTGTCCAGTTACACCTCGTTTCTTCCTTATCAATTTCCTTCTCTCAACCATGGCACCCTTTGACTGGGAATTAAGGAAGTCGTTATCATTGCTTGGGCAGGTGACTTGATTTGTGTCTTTGAAATGTTAATTTTAAAGAATAAAATCGATTGGAATTTATATTAAAACGTTTTTACCATGTTTAAAAATTACGTTTCTCATAGAGTCCCAGGCAGAAATTAAAATCAATTTTAACTTTATTGTTAGACAAGATGTGGGTGTTTAACTTGAAACTTAACAGGGAATTTAGAAATATAAATAACCACGCCATTTGATACTGATTGAAACCATACTAAATTCGGTGAGTTCAAACCATCTGGCTTTAATTTAAGATGGATTTTTTAGTTTAGTGATCTTGTTGCTTCAGTATGACAGAGTGTGGGGCATTGCTCTTTGATCTAAATTTGCACTTGGCTTTAGTTTTGGGGTACACGTTAAATTTGCCAGCGAAACTGAACAGAAGATTTGCTCCGGGATATTTATGTAAGAAATTCAACGAGGTATTTATTACAAATTTATTTTTCCAAAATCAATTTCTTAGATCAATTTTGCCCCCTCTTTTATTTATATTTATATGGTTTTTTTAAAAAAAAAAAATCAATATACTTCAGGGAGATTTCACATTTTGCTTTGATACTCTTATTGATCCGATCTTGAATGTAGTTCTTTCAATCTATTTGACCGGGTGCTCAATATCTAAAGAAATGAACTTTATTCAACATGGCAATTTTTTCGCAATGTAATGTGCTGAAGCGAGCAAAATAAATTGTTCGTTGAAGTTGGGCAAAAATTTAATATTCCTAAAGGGTGAAAGAAAAAAAAGATTCTGAATAGTAAAATAAATGTCTACTTCATACGTTCAATTGAATTATCTATTTCTTTTTTTTTTTTAGTAAATAGGAAATCGGTTCGCTTTGAACCAGTCTTTTAAGTTAATTTTGTTTTGAAATGTGAATTGCATGTTACTTTTTACGCAAAATTGGAAAATAGGAAGTAATGATCTGAACATCTGAATATAGAAAAAAATAACTAATTATGTACAAAAACGAAATAAATGAAGAGGAATTAATTCCTAACATGCTTTATTTTGAGCCTTTTGATTGATTTGCAATACGGTTGTGGAATTTAAAACCGCTTCGATTTTTGCATTATTTGGCCGGGCCATTTCAAAGACTCAAAAATGCAGAATTTAATTTAATACAACCTGATAGTGATAGTGGAGGAAGAAATTATTATTATGGAATTCCTTCTTTCTTTACTGCGAGTATATGGGTTGGTTGCCTAGCAGCTGTGTTGTAATCAGCAAAAAGAAAAGAAGCTAAGAGTAAGATCACAGCTGCTACCGTACTTGAGGAAATACTTGTGAATGTATTTCTTGGTAAAACTCTCAAAACTTATAACTTTCTAACTGCAGTCTGAACGAATGGTTATTACAGCTATATCTTCACGTCTACTTTGGAATTTTCAAATTGATTTTGGTTGCATTGCGGTATTGGAGTGAAGTTCTTCACTCTGAGAATGGTGTTGCCTGCAGAGTGCAGACTAATCATGTTTTTCGTCTTTCTATCTCTAGTTCGTCTTGTTTCAACAGCTATATAACGTTCAATCTTTTGTTGTCGAGTCCTTTGTGAAGTTATAGTGTGTAGCTGTTATTATTTTCGGATTATTAAAGTGTGAAAAGTATGAAACTTGGTTCTCCCTGGAGGAGTGGTGCGGCCAATATTGCCGGTTTTAAACGTAGACTTAAAGGTGGTCTGCAACACTGTAATACAATCCTATTGAAGTGTCTTTCAAGTTCTTAACAAATTCTTTTTTGTTTTGTTTTCCGCTTCCCATTTTATTCTAAATTTGGATTAAAAAACAGGAAATAAATGCTGTTTATAGTTTAAAATCAAAGCAATTCATTTCTACTGCAAATGAGCTGTGGGAGTGAGTTGGAGAAGGGCGAGGGATAAAAGTAATTATGGCATTTTATTCATCAAAATAATGACGTTTTGAGTGCATTTTAAAACAAGGTGAGCTTTAGTGCCAGTATTTTCGCCCTCGTCGTTGTAATCATTAATCTAAGCTTGGCTGCTGCGGATTCATTTACATTAGTCTGTATACGTAATGGCTGTTTAATGACGCGATTACTTTGAGACAGTTTCGACTAATTAGCATTTTATCAAATTGTTTAAATTGATTGTGAAAGTTGGGATCATGACCTGTTCAAAATGAGCGTCATTTTACAACTTTGAAAGTTTACTTATCCATATTTTTTGTCCTTTTGTTCATTTTAATTAACTATTGTTTACATCGTTATTACGATCACGTATAATTTTATTAATTCTTTGAATTGTTTTAAAAATCCATGCAACTCTGCTACATTTTTATTTATAGTTCTTTTATCTTTTGGGCATTGTTTTCTTACGAAAGCCTTTCTAATGAAGTGTGATGCAACTGCAAACTCGATAAGTAAGAAATAACTTCATTGGAAGCAGCTTTAAATCTAAATTAAGCCTTTTTACAAAACTGATTAGTTTTGTTGTTCTCAATTTAAAAAAAAAAAAAGAGCTTTTACCTGCTATGCTGCGTTTTTTGTCTCATTTCTCGTCTCAATTATCTTTAGCATTCAAACTCATAAAGATACGTCAATGAATGCTTAATTTTCAATACGTCAACGTGGCAAATGAAATAAACATTCAACAATCAGTGCGTAGAAATGACCATAATTGAGCTAAGCACACGAAAACAAACAAAATATTAGGCCAGAAATTATTCTTTTGTTTGTTTGCTTGTTTGTAAAAAGACTTTGTCATATTCGGTCTTGACCGTTGTCTACCGTGAAATAAGGCTCTCGACCATTCGAGTAAAGAATATTCGACGCGACAGAGCCCAGTCAAGTGTTCATGTTACTGTTATTTTTGAAAACGAAATACTGATTTTATTGGCAACAGCTGCAATTAATCAATTTGCATAATACCGTACTTGTACTGTATTTAACCGATAGGATTAAAGTTTGACAGATTTGATTTGTCGGAAAATGACGGTTTTCAGCTTTCCAAACAGCGGAATTCATCAGGTGGCCTCTTTCACTTTAACATCCATAAAGCCCACATCCGATATTTTGTGGGATGAACTAAACCGTCAAAAGACATTTATGTCAATATATTGGTCGAATTTATGTCACTGGATTTGTTGTGATAACACAAAATGGCTGTACCTGATATTGGAACCAACTGGTGGCGGTGTAACGCTACCCAGAAATGATTTTAAAAGAATTTGTAGTTGTTTTTATTAGTTTTTGAAAATTAATTACAGTTTTGTTTACATAAAAGTTGTAAGTTTTAATTAACTGGAAGAGATTTTTATTTAGTCAGGAATTTAATTTAACGTTCACATTATTGCTCTGGGTTGTTGTAAATTAATCAAATGTTGTGAAGCATTTTTGTCTCTTAGATCTGATTGAGCATGCTGACTGGGAAAAGAACCAATTCACTTGCTTGCAAATCGTTAATTATTCCAAACAAAAAATTCCATCAAACAAATTTCATACACGGCCGAAACTGTTCGTGCTAAGTCGAAAAAATGCAAAAACGCGCGAACAATTTGTATTTAATGTTAACATTCTATTTTTAAATTGCCACCTTCCCATCTTAGAGAGCTAATTGCCACTTAGAAATCTGGCAGAAACACCCCTATTGCTTTATTGATTAAAAGTAATGTCATTTTTTGTCTTAATTTTTAAATAAAAGAATTTTAAAAAATGACACAGTATAAAATAAACCTGTCAATTCCATAAGTGATCGTTCCATTTTTTTCCCCCTCGTTTTTCTTCTTATTGGTAAAACGTCAAAAAAAATAATCAAACCGTAAGTTTTTGTCTTCACAAATAAGTACAAAATATAATTACTTATTTTCAATTACCATAAAAATCAATATCTCAAAACAGAAAAACCGATTGGATAATTCCACGAAGCAAAATTGCTTAAATAGTCCAGAAAAACAAAAGAAAAATACTATATTTTTTTTTCTTTTAATCTCTCTAACAACGTAAATTTAAGCCGTAACTACAGTTTTGGACGGAAACTCAAACCGTAACTGCAATTCTGTACGCACATAAAGCGAGCGAGCAAAAATACAGAGAACTATGATCAACAGGTGAATTATATATATATATATATGTATATGTGTGTTTACCTGTTAAAGTGAGGCAGATGACCAATCCACAAAACACTGCCCCACTCACTCGCAGGAGTAATTGACGCCAGGTGAGCGAATCTTCGACCGACGTTTCATTGCCAAATGCAGATAGGGTGAGTAGTTGATTTGTTTCTTCCGTCTCCATCTGAGAAGTAGCTGTAGCGAAAACTAAAACTCGCCAGCTAGCTTAAGCTTGTCATCAGTCACGTGACCTGACTTTTGAATATTGGCCGCTCTTGCATTCACAAATTTCCAACCTACTTTATCTACTTGGCTTCACCGTCAACATCACAACATTTCCCATAAACATAAATAGGACGCGTCAACTTGCACCAACCTCTTCATCTGGACTTTGCGTCAACATTGATAATAAGTTTGTCACCGTACGGCGCTTTTCATATAACCGAATTTTTTTTTCTTCGTCTCAACACACTTTTGAATTTTGTTTTCTATTGTGATGGCCCTAGTGCGTCCCGTCTAATCGCATTGGCAAAGCCGGAGCTCTTGCCCCATCTTGCTCAAGCCGAGTGATGAAGCTTGTTGCAGGCGATAGTAGAACCTTAGAGCAGAGCATCCGTTGTAAGGGAGGCTGCATCTGTTGTCGTCATAGTAACCTGATTTCACTAGCGCGCTCTGATGGACGTTCCACGTAAAAGGGGAATTGAGAAAGTAACGACGAGTTTGTCTTCTATATTTGCGTTTGATAAACTTCTGACTTATTATTTGTTGGGAGTAGCCGAGTTCGACAAAGTGACCTCAAGTCAAATTTTGTGTTCGCTGATAAGTTGTTGCTTTAAGCGTTTTTACTTCTTTATTAACATTTTTTTTATACATCGTACGTATAAATTGGGAAATATAATTACTTTGATGCAGACATTAAGACATCAAACGTGCCGGATTAGATTTCCAAGACGGAGGTTGACCGAACTAAAAAAAGAAGTAAAAATGGAGATAAAAATTCTATTTGCGGTTTTATCTGACCTACAATTTGAAGTGAAAAAATGATGTGTTTTAGTATTTTAAATTTGTGATTGTCGGATAAAACTAGTGAAAAATTGACGTGTCTTTTCAGAAATATGATAAGAGTGATTGATAACTTTATAAGAGCACATAAAAGGTTGGTTTTACGGTGATACAGTGAGGAAAAACGATCGATAATACGCCGGAAATTTAAACTAGAAAAATAAATCCTATTATAAACAACAGGATCTGGTGTGCGGTGCTTGCAAAAATTTCATGTCAGAATTTTTTTTTATTATTTGTAAAATAATATTTCTAGCATTATTTCAACACAAACGCACACACGTTGGTTGAATTTTGTACAGATTAGATGTTGGAAGAATCGTTGAGAAACAGTTGCCTTTAAAAATAAATTGGAAATCGTTGGTCGTTAATAAATAAAGCAGGAGAGGAATACAAGTTACCAATTTGAGCCTACTTGTGATGTTGGACCACACAGTCTTGTCTTCATTAACACGACATGTTAAGCACACAAGTAAAACAAACACAGCAGGACAAGCAATGCAAGTTAACGGGGAGCAATTGATAAAATTTAAATCTGCGGTTTGAAAACATTTACTTATAAATATCTTTTTCAATCATTTGACTTGTATATCACCATTGACCCACACAATAATCTGCACTCGAGTCAATTGAATTACGGTAAACACTTATAGATTTTAGAAGAAGAATTTTACACGTTCTATTTTATTCCTATAAAAGCGATAATCAGAAATTAGATTTATGTCTAAGTGAATCGATTAATTGATTTAATTGATTTTATTTCTTTCCATTATGCGGGTAGAGGTTTGCGGTTGAGTCCGAATTTGAAAATATACAAATAAAAAGCTAAATCTGAAATGATAAGTAAACATACAGCGATGCTCTAAATGTAGTCAAAGTGAAAATTTGATGGTGGACTTAATGTTAATCTTAAGTGAAAATATCAATAAAGGCCTTTATTGAACAAGAATGCCTACACTCCATTACGAGTATAGAAATAAGATTGCCATTAGGAGTAATTCAATGGATTATCGTCTTTCACGAAATACTTTCCCAATCGCAAATTCGTTTTGACTGCAGTTGAAGTGGACTTTATTTTGCGTTATGTTGGTTACTTTCAATTGTCCTAATTTAAATTGAAATCTGTTTTGTTTACTTCTTTCGAATCTAAAGAAATTACGAATTATTTACAACGAATTATTTACAACGAATTTTTACACACCAAGGATTGTAATTAAATGCACAAAACATTTTGTTTAGCACATACACATCACACATCATCATCACAAAATGTATATATTTTCCTTTTTTATATTTTCTTTTTAATTATTTGTACCCAAATATTTTGAATTTTAAGTCAGTTTTCTATCTGAAAAAGAAGTATATGTAGATCCTGATCGTGTGATCGGGGGGTTTAACTTTGTTGTGAATAATTTTAAAAAAAAGAGGAAAGTTAAAGATAAAAAAGTAGAAAATTTGAAGACAAATAAAAGTTTGGAAGTTGAGAATAATTTATGTGCAAACTCTGCACATGCATAAATTTAGAATATTAGTGACAGTGAAAACCCATATTCGTGCCACATTTATTCGCAAAAACTATAATATATTTAAAAGATGGCATTATAATCCAATAAGTTATTTAAAGCATTGGAAACTGCAACGGGATACCTTTAAAAATCGTCCAAATCCGTTCATTAAAGTCGAATTGCAGTGAAATTGACCGAAACACAAATTACAGCTGCTTTCAATTTAGTTTCGATCGCCCAACACATTAAATAGAAGAAAAAAAATACACTTAATAAAAAAATTGGACATTTTCCCTTGACCAAATTAAAAGCAATCTTGCTTATTTCATTTACTATCGGATTTTGTCAACGCAGCGCAGTCGATCCCTCCACATAGCGTAAGGCATTGCATTGTTGAACTTTGCAGTCGAGCCCCTTTTGCCACAAAAAGAGTTTCTCGATTGAATCTCACAGTTAGGCGATCTCTAAGTGTGACCCTCACAGACAGACCATCAGACCCTTTAACCCGTCGACCGGCCCAAGTCCATAAAGGAATCTACAGATTATTTTAGCTTTTTTATAACAACACGTAAGAATTCTCATTTAAAACTTAGAATTCTTGTTCGGGATCATGTCTGTCAAGAACAGGAGTGTTTTTTTTTTGTAGAATAAAATAATTACCGTGAACACAAACCAATTTTTCTATATTGACTAGAATAAAGCCCTGGATCTTCGACTGAGCTACTTACTGTCTCAGCTCATAAGAATGGTCGAGGAGTCTTTGACAACTTAGCAGATAAAATCCACGAAACTGATAAGGCTTAGGATTAAGAACAAGCTGTCTCATTTTATAAGCGGCGTTTATATTGTTTACTATTGCCACATTACGGCCTAATTATTTAAAATAGTATATTGCTTTAACAGTCGAATTGATTCATCCATCAAATTAAACGATGCAAATCTAAATCATCACACGAAATATCCATTAATAACGTCACTATAATTTTGAAATGTGGTGAGAATGTTGAGCAATTACTCGGCATGTTGCCTCAACCTGTACAACATTACTTCCTATGTGTTTCTTGACTCAAACCTATTTTTTTTTAGGAAATTTTGTCGAATTAGAGTCTCTTAAGGGATACAAAGGTTTGCAAAAGCGGTGGTTGATTTCCTCTGAGACATTACACTTGAAAGAACATTCATTATGCAACTTTCATGTTGCGGTATCGTAAAAAAAAAAAATGTATAACGCGTTTTCTCTACTGAATTTAACTGATTTTTTGTCTAGAATTTTACCACTTATCACTCAATTTTAACAAAATGTCAGTTGTGCATACAAAAAGAATTTTGATTAGTTTTAAATTAGCTATCGCACTGTCAAGTGCAGATTTTAACTGTTTTATTTAATTAGACTATAAAAAATGGCTTTTTTTTTTTTTTTTTTTTTTTTTTTTTTTTTTTTTAACATATTGCTTATAACTTGTGTGGCTTTATTCATTTTATAGGTTTTACCTTTTTATTTTCTTTTGTCATTCGGTTACGCTTGTCACTTGTCTTGTTTCCTCGGTTCGTTGGAGCGAACTTGTTATCCGTGAGTGGAATTCACATCCGTAGATCTTACATCGGCGCCTTGCATCGTATTCGGTGTACGAATACGTACGGCTGACGTTTCGACTTTATTACTATTTAAGCATGAAATGACATTGAATAAAGAGTTTAGACATAACTCAACCTTCTGAAACTTGCTCTTCCTATCTTTTGTATGCTTACAGGATTGCCTTTTCAACTATGAGTTTCTTTACTACCCTCACCCTCAATACCATACTTTAAAATAAGCTTACAATTTTACTCAACAAACGTTAGAGATAAGATTATGCACTTTACGTACGACAGCCACGCTGGTTTTAAGCGAGAACACATTTAATGTCATAATAATAAACGGTGAATTAATTTCGTTTAATTAACGCATTTGTGCGTGAACAAGTGAACTCCACTGGGGAAAAGCAGAAAAGTATGAAACGTACAGATAAGCTCCTGTGAGGGTTTGGATCGTGCTTAAATAAGTGCAGATATAGTTAAGCACCTTCGCCCTTTTCGTATTTTACATTCTGGCTCGTTGATAAACTTCACTGCATGAAGGCACAATTCACAAAAATGAATATTTCAATAAGCGTTTTGGACTGGATCAATAAATGGCAAAGTATGCTCGTGCCTACGGGCCCCAAAGGTTTAGTGGGCCCCGATCTTCCATTTCTTTTTAAAGATGGTATTATTTTGTCAGAAATTAATTTTTCCATTGAAAAAGTGCAAATTTTTGTTTAAATAACCTATTTTCCAAACTGAATTTGTTCAATTTTTTTCTGAAATTAGAATTTGTGTTTAAAAATTCAACTTTTATGTCTGAAATCTGCTTTTTTCAGAAAAATAAGTTTATTTCTAAAAATAAACCAATTTGAGCACATCCGATAGCTTGCGATAGCTACAGCATGAATAAAATGTATTAACACCAGCGCCTCTCACGGCAGGTTTTCGAAGGTTACCAATACGCTTCCGTATTAGCTTGAGTCAAAATGGCGTCAAGTTGAATGAGAAGCATGCTGCTGACGGTTTAAATACATTTGTTCGAGTATTGTCATAGCGTTCTGCTGAGTTTTAATTTAGAAAAATGTGCGTAGAAGAATTGTTATACATTTAATTCATACTGTTCTTTTTTTAATTGTAGATGAATAATAGTTGAATTTTTTTTCTTTTACAGTTGAAAATGGCCAGGGCAAACGGGAAAGGAAAACGGAAAAAGACGAAAAAACTTGTTGACAGAATATCCAGATTGAAGAGTGTACAAAAGCCTGAGAAAACAAATCCCTTTGAAATACATATTAATCGACAGAAAAATGTAGTAATTGGACAGAAAACTAAACATGATAAAGGATTACCAGGTGTTGCTAGAGCAAAAGCAATGAAAAAGGTAATCGTAATGACAAAATTAACGTGTAATTGTGGGTAAATATTCGTCTTTTATTAGCGTAAAGAGACATTGCTACAAGAATATAAGAAAAAACATAAAACGAACATGCTGATCGACCGAAGAATTGGTGAGAATGACGCGACCATGTCGCTCGAAGAAAAAATGTCGGCGCGATTTACTGCAGAAAGACAAGTAAATTTACTATTTGCGTTTTGCTTATTGCTTTTAATAATGTTTGTCAATTTCCTTCTTTACAGATCGCGGAAGAGAAGAAATTGAAGAGAGGAAAAAAGGTTTTTAATTTAAACGACGAAGAACATTTGACGCATTACGGGCAATCTCTAGCCGAGATTGAGAAATTTGATGATCCACGTAGTGATGATGATTCGGAAGAAGAAAAACTTGCCGATGATTTTATGAAGCAGACGAATTTTGGCGGACTATTTAAGAAAAAAGATAATTCAGAATCAAAAGAACATTTCCAAAATGAAAAAACCAGGGAAGAGAGAATCGACGAAATGATAGCACTTTCGAAATTAAAAAAAGTACGCAGAAATGAATATCCAATCAGCGTGAACGGAATTAAAGTAATTTTATAATTTGCAGTTGGACCGTCAAAATGTACGAGAAGAGCTTTTTTCATTAACGGAAAAATTAGACAGTGAATGGAAGGACGTGAGAAGTTTATTAAATGTAAGCGGAATAATTAAATATATTATATAAAACAATATTTTAATATTATTTTTGTTTTACTTAGATGAAAGATGATGTCGCTGCTGCTCCTGGTCCTTCAACAGAGCCGACTTCTTACGATATGCTGGTGAAAACATTGAAATACGAAGCCCGTGGGAAACCATTGGATAGACTTAAAACCGAAGAAGAACTAGCAACGGAGGAGCGAGAAAAGTTAGAGAAACTGGAAGCTGATCGTTTAGCTAGGATGCAGGGAAATGATGAAAGTCGTGTCAAGTTTAATCACGTTTCAGCGGATGATTTGGAGGACAAGTAATGGGACTTCTGTCTGAATTAAGTTCATCGGTTAATTTTAGATTTGTAATTGCAGTTTCGATTATGGAAGGAAAAAGAAATCTGATCACCTTTTAGTTTATAAAGATGGCAGACTTGCTCAAGATGAAGACGATAAACATTCGTTCCCTGAACGGGACAACGACAATAGTGGCGATGAGGAATTGTCGGAAGAAGAGTGCAGCGACGATGATGATGAAGAAGATGAAGAAGAAAAGGAAGAAGACAATTTTTCCGATGTTGAATCTGATATTGAAGATGAAAGTGAATGTAGTACAGAGGATTTAAGTGAAGAAAAAGTAATTAAGAAATCGCCAACTAAACTAAAGCGCAAAAAGGATGAAATTCCATATGTATTAGAAGGTAATTTCACTTACTTCTTGAAAAAATGTTAAAATTAATTCTTTATTTATTTTTATTTTTATAGTACCTGAAACATTTCAAGGTTTTCTTGAATTAATTGATGGATATTCCAGTTCTGAGCAAGCAATTATAATTGACAGAATTATTAAATGCAATCATCCAAAATTGAAAGCTGATAACAACGAAAAATTACAAGTTAGCTTTAGTGAGATTATTAATACGATTAATAATAAATAATTTAATTTTTTTTTTATTCTAGGAATTTTATGACTTGTTATTGCAGTACATTGATCATTTAGTACGGAAAGGAGCCGGTCACTTAGATACGGTGGATAAGTGTATTCCGTTTTTGTACGAATTGGCTCATTCGTCGCCATTAAGCGCTGCCAATTGCTTCGTGAAGATGTTAAAAGAAAAACGAGTTAGCTACATTAAAAACAGCGTCCAATATTTAACTGGAATCCAATCTGTTTTTCCAGAATTAGATACGGTAGGGAAAACCTTACAATTTCAGGTAGACGTACTAATGAAATTGATGAATTTGTTTTTTTAGTTGGTGCTCTTTCAATTGATTTTAGTTTTGTTTCCAACGTCTGATTTTCGCCACAAGGTGGTGACACCAGCGCTATTGTTCATGGGACAAATTTTGTCAGAGGTAAGCCATTTTATAATTGTATTTTAAACGTTCGACTATGATTATTTAGATCAAATTACACTGCTGTAATGATTTGAAGATCAGCATAATAATTTAAAGTAAAATTTTAATTTTTTCAATCAATTGAATGTAAATTTATTGCTACGAAAATAAGTCAAACGAAAAGTTCCGTAATATGTCAATTGAGGGATAAATTTTTATTCCAGCTGTGGTTGACATTACAATTGATTGAATTGTGTGCTAAAAGTGCAGTACGAAATAATTTTAGTGAAATAAAATGAAATTCGCGTTTATTTTAATAAGAATGAAATGAAATTAATATTTCAACTCGGTAGTCGAAATTGTTGATTGCTATTTCGCTGCCTGCTTTAATAGATAAGAATTTTTTTTTATTATGAATTAGCGTCATTATCATTAATTAGTGATCCTATTAATGTAACTTTTTTTTTTAGTGTCGACCAAATTCAAGGCAGGAGATAGCTAAGGGACTATATTTATGTTCAGTATTTTATGAAGTAAGTATTTATTTGACCTTTTAAAGTCGTTTGACTTTAATTTACGAATTTATTTCTAATTTTGCTTGTTTAGCGCTTTAATTTTCTAAGAAATTTAAGGTTAAACCGGTCATCGATTATTTGTGCTTTTTGGAGGGTTTTACTTGGAATTTTGACTGCTAATTTCATGAATGGTGAATTAGTTCTAATGAATTAAAAGGAATAAATTTGTGTTTTGTTAAGAGAGCTCTAGAGAAAAGAAAATTATAATAATTTATTTTTAAGTTTTATTTATAGTTTAGTCTCTTAAGTCTCTAGAATAATATAAATATTTATTCGAGAGGTGCAAATTTATTCGAATGGAAATAGTTACGAGAAAATTTGTAAAGATTGTATTTTTTTTTAATGGTTGAATTGGTTTGAAAAATGTTAGAAGAAATGAAAATTCTCGAGCATTGATTTTCTCATTCAGTTCTTTGAAAGATTCAGTGATTTTTACAATACGCTTAATCAGCATTTGGAAAACCTTTAGTTTTATTTTAGTAGTCTCTAAACTAAATTGATTATTGGGAAATAAATTTGGAAATTGTTAATTCTTGTTTAGAAAATTGAAGTTTGAATTGATTTTTGTGTGTAATTAAGTGGAAATGTTGTCCTTTAACTCAAATATTTTATTTATTATCATTAATAGGTGAATGGCCTTGCTTGTAGTCATTTTTTGCCCTCTCTTCCTCTTCTTTTATATTTATTTATTTATTTCTTTTTCTTCCAAGTTTTTCTTTTATATCTCGTGAGTTATTACATTCATTGGAAATTTAATTTCGACTACTTTTTTATATTTATTTGCAGTATGTGTCTCTGTCAAAACGATTCGTACCGGAAGTTCTAAATTACTTATCGGGGATTTTGTCATTAGCTATAAATTGCAGCGAACTTGAGAAGTCATCACTGGTTGTTCCACCGTTTAGATCCAGCATGAAAGCTACGTTGATGTTGGATTCACCTGAAATCAGCAAGTAAGGATTTTTCTTTAAAAAAAAAAATGACACTAATCTTGAAATATTAAAGTGGCGCGAAGATTTATTATAAGTAATTAACATTTCTCACAACACTCGGATGGCAATTTTAGTTTGAACAAATAAATTTAGCCATGTGACTACCATTTCTGTCGCCAAACAGACAGTTTTGGGTAAAACATGAAGCTTGCTCAGCCTACTATTGGTCAATTGGTCTGCTTTTTCTTGTTGATGCTGGGAGTTCGGCCCAGGAAGAATCAATATGATGGTGGAACTTAGTTTGACCAATCAAGAAAGCACAGCAAATTGATAGAAAAACTAACAGTTAATGATTTTTATTCTCGAATTACAAGAGCGGACTTTCGGTCAATTTCAGTTTCAATTGGGAGGAATTTTTATTTTATTAATTTATTTGAGGAAGCGTCGTAGAAAACCACAAAAAATCCATTTTTTTTTTAGTTTTGGCTAAGTATCAAACTTATTTCGTTAAACCTTAGGAAGAAGTAAAATAAGTTGTCAATTTAAATACGAATTGTTATTATAACTTGTGATGAAGCATGGTGCAATTGTGATGGCGTTCGACTAGAAAGTGCATTCGGAAATGGAAATAGTTTGTTTTCCAATTGTGACAGCATTTCTTCGAGCGAAACAAACACAGCAGAAACTCAAATTAAGATGTATGAATTTATTGCTGGCAGTGCTATGTGTTCGCAGCGATTTAAGTACTGCAATATTTCATGGGAGGACGGAGGTGAGACATCTAATCTACTCGGAACCCCAAGATCATAATCTGGAACATAAGAACTGCTTCTGTATCATTCACCATCTTGAATTTCTTTGGCAACAAATGAATGCAATTTGTCCAGAAGCGCAAGTTGCTACTGGTTGCCATGGCAACCAGGAGCAAATTTTCTCGCGTGGGCGGCCGATATGTTCCTATTCTTGATTTCTTTTACTCCCATGTTTCCTTTCTTCAAATTCGCAATGGATTACGAGTGTGTAAGTGGGTGCTTGCCAAGGTTGATTTGCTTCATTTAAATAGTACCTGATTGGCTGTCTGTGGTGTATGCGTAAATTTGAAAAATCAGAACAGCTTTTGTAAATTGAAAATGAAAAATCAACGAATGGAAAATTATCAACGTGTTTTGACCATTGTTATTGTTTTTTAATGTAACATTGGAGCTAATTTATATTTATTATATATATATATATTTTTTTGTTTGTTAGGAACATCGTGTGGCGCTCATTTAAATTACATGAGCTGGCAGACTCTGAAGACTTTACTGACGAATTTCGGTGAGATTACTTTTTAATTTATCAGCTAATGGTTTGTGAAAATCGAAAAAGACTTTCCAAGTATTTTTTTTTTTTTTTTTAAATTTTTAATGTTTGCAATATAAAAAGATCACACTGCAACCCCGTTACAGCGAATCACTAAAAGTTGTTGAAACAGTCACAAGTGAGTGTGATTTTACAAATTTGTCATTGAATTTTCGCTTAATAGTTTGCAATTACTGCGCGAGCTTGGTACGAAACACTTTAAAGTGTGTTATGAAACGGGTAAAAGATGCGTCAACTTTAAATTAAATTTGCGTGAAATTTGATTAAAGTTTTTGTTATAATTACGAATAAATTGCATTCTTCGGCAGTGGTTTTATTAAATAATTTTATTATTCTAAATATGATAATGCACTTAAGTTGAATTTAAATTCACAATAGTCGTTTTTATTCACGCTTGAAAAGATTAGAAATAAGATTGCCATTAGATGATTTCTGCTTCATATTTAATGCAGAAAGTAAAAAAAGAAGAAAAGAAACGAAAAGAAAAAGACTAATTGGCCGATTCTAAAGTTAGTTGTTAACAAGGCTGCATCGACTTCATTCATTCATTTCACGATGTAACAAGTAGTAAATACAGACTGTGCACTGAATTGGATAGATAAAAGGTTTACATTGTATAATATAACACTAAATAAGCACGTCATTGCTTGTTTACTCCACTAAGTCGATAACAGTCACCGTAACAAATGTTACGGTTCTGTTTTTTTTTTGTTTTGTTTTTTTTTAATTGATTTGTTACGCCAGTTTGTGGGAAAGAAAAGCCAATACACTCGATAGATCTTTATCAAGTACAATTGTAGTCATAGTTATTGTCATAACATCGTTTTTTATGCAGATTTAATTTTTATTCTTTTAAATATGGAGGTTTGGGATTAATTGTTTGTGTTTTGCATAACCACGGCACAATACTTTTGGTGCACACACGCGAGCAAATTGAAAAGTTTCAATTGCTTCGTGTCGAAATTTACGCTTTGCACTTCGCGCGCCAATTTCCTGTCGCTTCATCATGCTCTAGGCATTTTTATTGTGCATGATTTTATTCCTTTAAAAGTTAAAATAAAAACGTGACGAGAATAATTCAGCTGTCCATTGGTGATGACCCTGTAAATCAACATAAACGTCTGAATGTGGATAAGTCTGTTATCAAACAACGCGATAAGCCTCACCAGATGCTGCTAATACAATTGAGCATGCTCAGACGGGAACACGAGCAATCTACCTGGTGACTGCGGATGGCATTAAGCCACGCACTGTTGTTGGTTGCCACTGGCAGAAGCACTTTAGTTAAAATGCAGAGAAGCTTAACGTATCCTCAAGGTGGAAATAAATGGACGGCAATTTTGGAATACAATCAAATAATAAATAAAAACGTTGATTCGACTTTAAAAGCAACTTTTAACGATTGAATTAGTTGGTTTTTGTTTTGTGGTTTGCCAACTTGCTGCAAATTGCATTTGTGATTGTAAGTTTCATGGTCATTGGGTTGCCCACCGGAGGCCACTTGTCTGGTGCTTGTCATAAATACGGGCATTTAAAGAGCTTAGATACAAGCGTGGTAATGAAAGCATGACGTAATCGTTTTTAACTGCAAAATTTTGATGCACTTGATACCAAAAGAGGTGATGTTGACTCGTGAAGTGAAGTTTTGATTTGTAAATTAGCAGTTTCTGTTTGATTTTCAGGTAGGAAAAGAGATTAGGCTTAAATTATTGCTTTTTGGAGGAATAATAAACATAGAATTTAAATTTAAAAAAAAGATTAAGTAATTTAGTAAAGAAAAGTTCGAATTTGTTTAATGATTTGATTGCAGCTTTAAATATTTAAACCGAGATTGAAAATTTGTGTTCGCAGTAGTTTTGCACCGGTGGGGAAATCATTTGCAATTTTTTCTTCTACAGTTTGAACTGATACGTTGTTTTTCAATCACACGTGGCTGACGGTGAAGGGCAGGGATGTCGTTGAATATCTGCATGGGACTACGGTGCAATCATCACGTTTGTAGTAGAAACCATAGAGATTTTTTTTTCTTGGCACAGCGTGCTGTCTGTTTACGGAAGATTGTGTCGCATCGAAAGAAATAAGAAAAAAAAATCAGATCGTTTTTAGAAGACGGTTCTCTTTGCACGAGGGGGTCTGCTACGACGGGCCGATATTCGTGTCTTTAAATCGTTAAATCTCTGAATATTTGAATCTTAAAAGTAAAATTCTTTTATGATTAGTACATTAATAGCATTTTATTCATCGGTTTTACGATTTAAAGGTCTGATTTGAATTATTTAATCACAATTCTCGAACGTATTTATCTTTATTTAAACATTTATTTAATATTTTTTTGTATCATCTACACTTGTTTGTTGGTTTTACCTCGGACTTTAGGATAAATCTGCAAAAAGTGCTGTTGAGTGTATTACATCAAAAGCCGACTTAAAACTTTGTTTTCATTCTTGAATATGAAATGAAGGGTTGTTGCCATGACTACACACATTAATGGCTTATCTTAAAAGCGTAACAACATTTGAATCATTCATGAGGTATGGCGTGTGTGTAAAGGGCAAGGAATTGTATGAATTCAAATTAATGCTCGAGGTAAAGAAATTTGAAAAATATGTATAGTTAGAATGACGTGGGAAAAAATAATAGGGACATTCAAAAACTGTTCCCGCACTACTCAATTCAAACACAAAATTTGCATTTTAATTTTACCATCAATTAAGTAAACCATCTAAAGTCTGCACTCGGTATTTTGATGCCAAATTGAAACACTAAATTCTATTTTTGCACATGAAAAAACAATTTTAAAATTTTTTATTTTTTTTTTAAAATTGTGTATTTATCGCGTAGACAGGGAGTTTTCAGTTTGATTTTGGCTTTGGCTTTGGCTTTAAGATACCGGGCGCAGACTGTAGGACGGTTCATTAAACAATAATATGTCATTATTCTTCGGCAAAGCAAGCAGGATGACCGCCACAGTTTCCGGTGGGTTAAAAATGTCTGACATTTTATTCTGAAATGATTTGCTCTTTTGTTTTGATCAAAATTTGTAAAACCGCTTCTGAATATTTCTGTTGCGTGGATTTGTTTTAATTATTTTAATTTAAAATAAAAAGTTAACGAAGTTATGCGATTAAGAATGTCATAGCTGGTTGCGTTAGCTAGTGTAATTCAATAAGGATTTATTGACAAGATATGAGTGTAAACATCATTTCACGCGGTGGAAAATTTAATTTGTAATGGAAAAGTTCTGTGATGATGATGATTACATTAGAATGACTTGCCACGTTTGATTATTGTTGGATTTACAGTGCCAGTTGAATGATATAATTTTTGGATTAAAGGGAGTAACGAAACATGTTGGATCAAAGTTTGAAAGTGTTATTTTTATTTTGGTTATTTGTGCTCAAATGTTTTAAAACTAATTTATTTTTTTTTTAAATTTTTTTTTCATTTTAGAGTTAATGCAGTTTGGATGTGCTGTGAATTGTTGTTGAAATTTGCGGAACTATACCAAGAGGCTCCATCTTTTCAAGAATTGTTTACTGCAGTAGAAGTTTGGATGAAAAAATTGCCGTTGACACACTACCCGAGCGCAGTCAGGGTAATTTAATTAAAAATTCAAAATATGAAGGAGAATGTAGGTTCGACCGGTTTTTTACGTCGAGTTTGACTTCATCTTCCGCAGACTCGGTGTAGAAGTGAAGGTGGAAAAGGAATTTTTATTTCGTTTGTAAAATTGTCACTTTAAATTCCGTTGTTTGCGGCTTTGTTTGATCAGATTGCAAAAGTTTTAAACTGATTTAGATCAAGACATTTCGTGTAGTTGGTCATGCAATCACAGGGAAAATCGCGTGATGAGCAGATGGCTATCTTCTTTAATTTGTCGGGGATGAAAACAAAAAGCTTGTCTTTTAACTCTCAATCTCTTGTCCTTTTGCTGATGTCAGCTTTTTTGTGTTTGTTGGTTGCTAGGATACGATCGAGTCTCTGGATGTTATGTTGCGGACACGGCATCTTTTGACACCGTTGATGCGCGCGAGGAAGAGGCCACAGTCCATTAAATTCTTTGAACCTAAAATAGACGCTGAGTAAGTTGCGACTGCATTTAATTTAATATTTTATGAGTTCTTATAATGTGCATGGTTTTATGGGTAAATAGATAATATACGCAAGTATAAAAAATAAAAAAAGCATTGCAAATTTACCTGTCTGAATGCAGCAGCAAACCCTGCAGCTGATTAAAGAGTTTATTGGATTTCTTGTATGAAATTTACTTCATGCATGAAATTCATTTTAAAAACCATTATTATAATTTAAAAAAAAAAATTTTTTATATTTCATTTACTATCAACGTCAACGAGATCAGTTGTTTTGCAATTCTGAATGAAATATCAGGCATTTTTCCTGGTGAAAGGTTGAACGAATTACCTAAAGATGAATTATATTACTCAATTGATAAATGAACTGTTGTGCTTATAGGTTTTCAAGATGAAATATGTCAGTAGTGTAATGATTTATTTTATTTTATTTTTTTTATAATAGTTTTACTGGGCACAAATCAAAGAAGAAGATATCTCAATCTGGTGAAAGCGATCGACTTAAGCATATAGTAAAACGAGAAACTAAAGGTGCACTGCGCGAATTGAGAAGAGACAATCAGTTCCTCGCACAACATCAATTGCAAGAACAGATAGACAGGTATAATTTTACTTTTTTTTTAAATATTTTATTATTTTTATTATTTATAATCTTTAAGTGTGTGCATCGATCGGTTTCAATTAGTGGTTTGCAAATTACTATATTGAATTTCTTGCAAGCAGGCGATTATATACAGAGCTTGGCTTTATACACCCTCGTTTCGTCTTAATTTTCGCTGAGATGTGAACGTTGAAACTTGAAAGACTCTTATTGAAATAAGCTTGGCAAGTGTCTTAACAACGTCAGCTTGTCACATCTCATTTACAAATTTAATTTTTTTGTTGATAAATTTTAATTTCAGTTATAAAAAAAAACGGATTTTTTTTCCAAGAGTACACGATACTGTGCTCTCGTTTTACTTTTGGTTTTCACTTAGAATTAGATAACCAGACATAAAGAGAGGCAATAGGATTTGCTTGCCACTATTATAGGATCAAAGGGCGCTAGTGCCAAAACTGCTTACCATTCTAGTGGATTTGGAGTTCGTCCATTGGTTTTAGTGGCCAGGTTATGACCGGGTGTCATGTACAGCGAAACATTTACATTTTACAAACCTTGATATAAATACTGTCACGTTATGTCGTGATAAATTATTCAACCACGTATCGTTTAGTGTGACTGACGACGTAATAGGTGGTTGTTGAATGGGCGAGGCTGGAACTAATAATGTCGACGCACAAATCCGGGCCTAAATAAAGCAAACATCACTCACTTTGTTAACTGATTTGAGCTGCTCGTCAACAAAATGTTTTTCTCAAACGAAATGAAGTGCAAAATTATCTCGTTTATTTGGGAAACGGAGAGACGAGCTCGAGGAAAGAATGTTTTGAGGCATAAATCTTGAGTTGCTGATTGGTTAGTTTGCCACTCAGTCGCGGGTTTAAACCTGATTGAGGATGGCGGATGTTTTTTAGGGAATTAAAATTCCTTTCTTAAAGGAGGAAGGAAAGTAGTAAATCTCATTAAAGTGGGATCTGCGCTTTGTATTTTGAGCCAAAAGAGTCTTAAAGTGCATTCACACTAGGCCGTCGAACGAAGCCATTTAGATTTGTTAAGGTAATTAAAAAAACTCTTTCAAAATAGCGATGAGTTTATTATCGGGAGTAATACCGAGTGATAGGTGGATTATCGGTAATTTTAGTTGACAAACCAAAACGGTTTTAAAATTTGATGCTGGTTGTAGTGCGAATCTGCTGGTACCCCCCGAGTTGTAAAGGTTTGCAAAATCCAAACATAAATCCATAAACGCTTGTGGTAATTCTAGTAATGGTTTTGGCAGTAATTAGGTTTTGAGTAAATGCGAGTTGTATCAGTCTGTTAATTGTTAATTGCATAGGCTGATAATAATTTAGCTTTAGATTATTGCCGCAGTGTTATCTCGGAAACCAGCAAGTGTGGGAATGGAAATTTGTGGTTAGAAAAAAAGCAGGCATCAAGATGTTTCTTCAGACCCCTGAATTTGCCTCGGTAGACCCAGGTATTCCCGAGAGTTGTGTTGCTAGCTGCTGGGTTTGTGCTAAGTAGTATCGTAGCAGTTCGCTTCACTGGTTGGAAACGATAACACGATTTCAAGACAAAATCTGAATCGGCTTTATTCGAAAAGTCATTTAGACTAAACAACAATCTCTACCAAGCAGTTGAACGCTAGTGATTAAAATATTGAAATTTGGGTCGTTTTTTGACTACACTTAAAGTGGAATCTGGGAAGAAAAAAATTCTATGTCACAATTGCCTAAAAAATTACTACGCGCATTCATAATCGCGCTAAATTTTATAAAATCTTGAGATTCTCACGAGATTCCATTCCAGATCGTATCCCTTGCATAAACGGCAGTTAAACATGTTATGTTGTTTAAATGTCGTGCGCACCACGCCCACTGCAACTGAAAACAGACTAAATCGAGTTAGATCGAGACAAACAGTTTAATGTGTTGTTTAAAACGCTGTTTAGTCTAAATTACTTTATGAATGCGTCTAGTATTTTACTGTGAATTGCGTACATTTTTTTTTTTAATGCGCTCTTTAATCCGGACATATATTTGTTCGGACTAAAGAGAGCGTACACACTCGCCTGACTAGACGTAACTAGACAACTTATCGAATGTAGCTAGTGAGTGCGCTTTGTTTACAGTGATTTGATTGCAAAATTTTGTTATCACTGTTGACTAGTTTGAATGCTGGAATGAATTTGAATAATTTTCTGCATCAGCAACTTGATGATGTTGACAATCTGTAATGCTTCGAGATTTACAGAGCTTGTCTACACCTGTGTCGTTCCCACAATAGTCGTTATCTACCTGGTAACAGACCATTGAAATCCATTTGGCGTGTTAGCGGTGTTATAATTCCATTAGAATTCATTGCATCCTCATCTAACGTGTAATGAAATATTGGAAATATAAGCAGGCGTTCGTTTTTTAAAGATCGCATAGAATTTTTTTAAACGATGAATTTTTAAGCAAAGCGCTACCGTATAAAAACGAAGAAATGATGAAGTAATAATTTTAATTTTATAAGAACCTGGATATTGTAACTACTATTGATTTTCTAAGGGGGGGGGGGGGACGAGCTCATCGTTCGGTGCTTTACTAAGCTTAAATAGATATTTTTGATCCAACTCTGGAGGTTTCTCGGTGGATTTTGTAACCTTGAAATTATTCCTGTAGGCGAAAAAGGTAATTAAACTGAGTGCGGACTGCTACAGATTGTAAGGAGCATTTAATCAAAATTGTTGTTGAATAATTTTTTAATTTCACGAATTGATGTCAACAAAGTTAGACGAAAGGCTTAAATCTTGTTTATTTATATAATTGATCCGAAATTCAATGCTGCACAGATGTGTTCAACTTGCATCTGCGCAGTCTTCATTCACTTAAGTTGTAGTTCGGTGACGAGAAAAGCTGAAGGAAGTTTAATGTACAGTGTACCGTATCACATCGATTTAAAGCTGCTGCGGCAATTTTGATGTGGAATTAATGTAATTATCCATCACAAACTGCTAATTTGCTGCGGCGCTAAATCAAGAGCAGCCCGCATTCAATGGATCGCTAAATTAGGCGATACAAAATATTCAAAGAGATAAATGTACATTTTTGTCATTCTTGCTTGAATTTTAACGTATAAATTGGGCAAAATAAAAATTTAAGGAAGGGGGGGGGGGGTGATGAGGAAAATATTGTACTTTAAGAATTCAATTACATTTATTTGAACTTACATTCGTTTGCCTCGAGCTCATGTCTCATGGTTCAAGCATAGATTGATCTTCATATGGATGCTGCAATTGAGGTTTGGATCAATTAACTGCCATTTTTATTTGTAGAAAAAAAGCAGCTAAAAAATGTATGAAATGGGATTGATAATTTTTTTATTCTGAAGAACTATGCTTCTTGTAAAAAATTATCGATATTTCCTATTGAGGATGCATTTTTTGTGAATGTTGTAGCCATACGGAGCTAAATACAATTTTTTTTAAATTAATTCAGTTGTCTCAAATTATTCATATTTTTAAAGTTAGATTTATAGTAGGTGTGCTCAAGTCAGCTTAAACCTATTAAGTTGACAATCTTGTTTTCACTTCAGGATACGACGTTTTTAACGCCCTATTAAGTGAACTCATTTATATTGCTTAACTTTAAGCGAGGAGTTGTGTCACTTATTTTCCTTAACTCATCTTAAGCAATAATGATGCGATATGCCCATGCTCAGTTGAACAATCATTCAGATCTCAGCTGCGTGCAAGCCTATACTGACCAAAAAGCCAGTATTAGTATCAGTACCAGTATCCGTACCAGTACCAGTACCAGCACCAGTACCAGCACCAGTACATAGCACTTGGTGCTAAACGAAAATTACGATGGTGTGCGGTACTTGGTATCAAACAAAAAGTACGATGGTGCTTGTAAAAATTACGTGAGCTAGTACATTATTGCGTAACAGCTTAAACCTGCGCATTAGTAAAATATGTAATTACATCAACTAACGATAATCTTGGTTCATGGTAATAATAAAATTTCATTTAGGAACATTCAATCATAAGTAATTTATTTCACTTATTTTTAATTGAGTATAAGTTTAATTAACTTAAGTATTTGCTTAACCAATTTGAATGCACTAATTGTTTTTCATTTTTAAAAAAGAAGTTAAATTGGAGGATTGCTATGGGTACGTTGTTTGCAAATCCAGAAAAATGTTGAATATTATAAATTATTTACATTCACTTAAAAGTTTGATGTAAAATCGAATAATAACTAAATTAATAAATGGCAAAATGTGAAACAGCTGAGTTACCGTATGGCAAAACGACCCTACTTTCGAGTAGATTATGCCTAATATGAGCTAAGATGTGGAAGAACTAATTAACACTTTTATCGCTACCATCTTTTTTTAAATTATATTTTTTCTTAGCAAAATGGATGAATTTTCTCTCCCCATCTAAACCGTATATCAAATTAAGCTGCAAAGTAAATTCTAATTAACTTGTTAGGCTAAAAAACACATTACTATAAGCTGTACTGTACCACAAAATTAATGGCGGCTATTTGGTGACAAAAATTAATTTTGCTTAGAAAAGTGCTGTAACCTTTTAATGACCTTTTCCTGTCACGGAGGGTAGAATGTGTTCAAGTAAATGCTAATTAGTACTCCTTCGGGCAAGTGCTAATCACTATTTTGATCCCTCTCTTTTGGTGCCGACAAAGGTGCGGCTTTAATCGGTAGCGAATAAGGCGAGTCTAATGAGTGACAAGTTGGAATGGAGATTAAGTCTCGTGTCAATTCTCACTTCTTCCGCTGCCGAGGTTGAAGCTGTCAGCGTGAAAATAAGCTTTGATGGACGGACGAGTGAGAATGTTGAGACAAACGCGTAGAACGAACAGAAAATGATAGCGAATGTCGAGGCCACGACTTCCGGTGCACACATGCAAGTCTTTTCACGTTTTGTTAGTTAAGCCGAAGACTTTCTTCGTTTGAATTTGTGGTCGTGAATGAACGATATATTGTGCAGTTTGTCGTCTTTTGGTTATGGTTTGTTTTCGGTTCTGTTTTAGAAAATTAAAATAAACATATACCAAACAGAGATTGACGTGTGTAATAGATCATTATGCTTGCACGTTTTGTATTAATGGCGTTCATTTATATCCTGCTTCAAAAAATGTTCTGATTATTCTGTCAAGTAGTTGAGATTTACTTTGAAAGACCCGAGGTACATTTGTTTGTTTGATCAATTAACCATAAGTTTGGTGTAATGAAGCTTAAATGAATGGGAGGGAATTTGAAGTGGAATGTACAAACCTGAATACCTACTGTTAATTATTTTTAACTTGAAATTAATTTTTTCTTTTATTTGTATTTTTTTTTTAGGGATGCAGAAAGAAAACGCAAAGTTAAAGAGCTGTACAGTTCTTTAAGTAATCAGGAAGGCGATTACAAACGTCTAATGAAGAAAAAGAGAAAAGACTAGAAAATATAAAGGTAAGCGATCATTTTGTTTAATTGTATTAGCACTAAGATGACCCGTCAAAAATTAGCTGGGGAATAATAGCAGGTTTACTCAATATCTTATCACAATAACTTGGGGGAGTTTTGTCACAATGCATGTGGATTGCATGTGGAAAGTGCAAACAAAAAAAAACGTGAGGAAAATGCATGTTTAATCAAAACTATAAATTATTATGTTAATGAACCACTGAGTAAAGCCAGTAATGGCTGAAAACGTTTTGTGTTTATATTTAACATTTTTGCGGGTCGTGCTTTAATATTATCACCACGTGATGTGTAGATTACACCTTAGCATAGGCGCCATGAGAAATTTTTAAATTGTTTTTTCAAGAAGCAATGAAAAACCGATAAAAAATGGCGGTTTTGGGTTCTAAATTTGTGCCTTGTGTACTTTTTTCACATAATTATGCACCTACCCTTTCCTCCCTTCGATAATTTAGATTGATTGAGTAATAACGTAGCATAGTTTTGTTGGTTTTTATGTCGGTATACTAATAAGAATTACTTTCTAACTTTTCAGTCCATCGTATCTTCACTAAAACCCTATTCAAACTACTTTTCTGTTGCGTTAAAATAAGTGTTACGAAATTATTTTAATAAAAAAATATTTCAACATGATTTAAAGGAACTAAAGTGACAGTGAAATTAATTCGATATGTTTATCGGACCTTTAGTTTTCAAATTAAGGGATAAAAAGTTTTATATTATGGAGACAAAAGAATTAAAAGCAATTTTAACTTTTTTAATCAATTTTTTTTTTGTGTGTGTGTGCACTTTGGTTGGAACAAAAATGAAAACGATCTTTGATTCATTGGCTCGATTAATTCGGAAGAATAGAAAATTGTAACCAAAGAGATTGGTCGGGGAAGAGAGTCTAGTAGAATACATTTAAAAAGTAAAGTAGAAAAAAAGTTTGAAGGCTAAAGCGAAGTTCAATGAAGCAAGTTAATGTCAACATCGACTCCGCATTTAAATAATGTAAGTACAGTAGGTCTTCTCTTCTCGCCTTTCATATACACGCACAACTAACGAAGTTGAAGACGGAGGGAATTTTTTGGATGCTTTTCATGTAAACATAACCATCCGTTACCCTTTTCCCTTTCTTCGCGTGTTTTTGCTGATGGAGATGCAAAATAAGGGGAAAAATCAATCGGTGCGAAGTTTGCAGTTGAGGTTTTGTTGATGTTTTGATTCGTCGGATTGATTTTATTATGTGCTAACCGTTAAATGCGATAGGAATTTTAATCAAGAGACTGGACATCTGTGATCGGATTCCCGTAATGATTTTTAATGGGAAATTAGTTTCTGAACTGTTTTTTTTTTTTTTTTTTTTTTTTTTTTATTATTATTTTTTTTTATTGTAGTGATGACAGCGCCAGCTAGTGGATAATTGGGCAATAGTAATTATTTACCTTGTACGTCACTTTTGACAAATTGATGCAACTATTTTCCTAAAGGCGCGCGGTGATGAATCAATTTCAAAAATTGCAACAAAAAATATATTGACGGATATAACTTTTAATTCCTTAAACATACAATAGAATAATTGTTTGCTCATTGTAAATATATTTGTGAAAGAAGGAAAATAGAAGGAAAAGCTGTCAAAATTAACAAAGGTATGCTGACCAAGTTGTCGTATGCAATTGATTAAAAACGGAAACAAATAGCAAATGCCAACAAGCAAAGAGGGAAACGATATAAAATTTTGCAAGAGAATAAGGAAAAGATCATAATTTCATGACGCAATACTTATTCAAAATGAAAATCATAAATTACCAGCAGGTGCAACAATAATACAGCGAATGTGGATTCAAACTAGTCCGTCGTGGTCGCGTGACGGTTGGAATTCATTTAATTTTTTGAACGTTTACTACGACAAATGCACTATAGCGCCCAAAACGTAGCTCTACTTTCTGCTTTGGGACCGTTCCGTCAGGCTGGAATGGGTTGCTATGGCAACAAACGTTCCTAAACGGTCTCTACGGTCGAGTGTGAATCTCACCTTCAGGAAATGAAGCCATTTCCAAAGGAAAATAAAAATAATAACAGAAATAAAAGCGAAATTTTAATATTTATTTGCTTATTTTCCATCTCCATCTCCAAAACTAAAACACGAAGAAGACAATGCAATTCTTAATGGGTGTCTTTGTTAAATTGCCATTTGCAAAGTTTTTGACGGTTGGGTTTTGAAGGTAAAGGTCGAATGCTTAGTTATGCGGTTGCTAAATTACGAGTGCACAATATCACAGTTGAATGTGCATACAATTCCATCGTATTGCAATTTAGGAAGCTGTATGATATGTGAGGGAGACTGGCCAGCTTCTACGCTATATCTGGTGTGAGCTTAATTACAACCCGCACAACACTTAATTAAATTCCTGCTTCTAATGGGCCAGTGAGAACAACAGCAAATCAATTAAAAGCACGCAACTCTCTTATTGACATCCCAAACTCTCATCCGCACTCTTAAGGCTTTAATACCGCCGCTCTCACTTTACAACTTTATACCCCCAGAGAAGACTTGGAAGAAGAACCGTAATGAATCAACAGGAAGACTGCAAACGAGCGGTAATGTAGTAATAATTATGAAAATAAAAATGTTTTTCTTGAATTATTTTTTATTCTTTTTTTTTGTCTATTAAGAATTTTTTTCAATTATAAAGTCGTTTCTGTTTGGCATTTCTTATTTACGATATTGCGGTTAGAAATTAGGATTTGTGGATGATTTATTTATTTACTTTAATTTTTTTTTTTTTTTTTTTTTTATTTATTTATTTTTAATTTTTTTTTTTTAATATCATAGTTTAAGAGAAACATAGAGGAAAATGGACGACCATGAAACAGCAATTTATTTTGATGATGATAGAACATGAAAGCGAGCCATATTCATAAATGACTAGCTGCCATGGATGGTGCAGTGTTTGCTTTAATTAAAAGAATATTTCAATTACAATTCACTCAAGTGCCGTCTAATAGAAAGGTTTGTTTACATACTACGTAAAGAATGCTAACGAGTGAACGTTATTTGCCAAGATATAAAATGGTTGGTAATTGGAGTAACGCAGTTTTAACAGCAAATTTTACTACAAAAGATGTTTTATAGATTTTTGTGTTGTCGGTTTTGTTGGTTAAAATTTGAATATTTAAATTTTGCTTCTTGTTTACAATTCGGTCTGTAATATCCATAATCCATACAGTGGCGAGGTTAGGAAAGTCAAGTTTCAACATAGCAAGTAAAATTTGTTTTTCAACACGAATAAACACAATTACACGTTTTTAAATGACTTCTCGAATGCACATAGTCGGTGCATCCAAAACTTACGGTTCTGTCTTTTCTTCCGTGTCACGACGGTAATTGTGATGTTTTTTTCGCTCTAGTGGCTGTTTTTGTAGCAAGTTTTAGCTGAAACTGAAACTCGATTTAATTTGCGTTTTAGGTGATACGTACAGGGGTGTTAAGTTTGACCTAATTGTTGGTAGCCATTTTCTGTCGTGATAACAATTTCTTCTGTAACATTAATCTGTAGTTGTTAATCACAAAATTGAACTGATTGAAATTTTTAAACATGGTTTGTGTTGGATGAGGTCGTGATTTGCCTACCACGAGAGTCGTCTGAAGCCGCAAGTAAACACAAACATCGTCAGCAGTGTTTGAATTTCGATTAAAATTTTTTTCTACGAAATTTCGATTGAAATTTTATGAAATTTTGATTAAATGCAATAAAATTAATTGATTTTCATTTTTGATTGCTGATCAAAATTTATCTGCATTTTTTATCAGAATTTTAAATTTTAACCTTAATTGTAATAAAAGTGAGGGTTTAACAATATAAAACTTGAACTAACACGATTGATGATGGTGCCACCGTTTTTCAAGAAATGAAACTAGGTTAAAACTGGAGACCCAACAAACGTTTTGGAATACATCTAGTTGTTTTTTCTTGTGCCGTACACTTTAACTTAGGTAGGTACACGTTAGTGACACCATTTCCTAACAAGGGGGCTAATGTACCCCTTAACCAACCTCCTTTTCCCTGCGAACCTTGCTTTATTCGTTTTTTGATGTTATAGGCAACTGCATTATGCAAGCCCTCGGCAGCTAAAATAAAACCGTGTTGCTAAACTGGAAGTTGTTAAAAGGTACCGATTCTTCTTGTCGCTAAAACGGTTGTTGCTAATGTGTACACCAACCTGCTATAACTGCATATAATCTTGAATTCTACAGTGACTTAATACATTTTTATTATTTTTATAAACGTTTTAATTTAATGATAAAATTCGCTGCTGTCTTTTAAGCAGGTGATCTTGGCTATTTAGGCTGGTGTTTGACATCCTAGGTTTTACTTGTAAAAATTAAGTTGGGGAATTAATTCAGAAAATTAATTTTAAATGATGTTTATGTCTGCTTTTATTGCATTGCACTAGGCGATATGTCCTGCTTATCTTGTAGAAAGCAAGCAATTCAAACTGAGACAACTTTCCATCTGTACAGTAATAAAAAGCAAAAATTTAATAAAAACTGGCGAAGCAGAAATATTAAAGACACTATTTAATAAAAAGAACAAATGACACTAATCAAACGGAGCCGACAGGGACAAAAGCTTCATCATAAATTGGCGAATTCTTGGCGGTTTTATTAATTTTCAAACATTGATTTAGATGGTTGTCAAAACTTTAAGTTCATGCACAGAAGTACACTTAGATTGAAGCAGGCGCATCCACCCTGAATGAGAGTATTAACTGCCGAGTTTACTCTTAGGTGCATTCAAAAAGAAATTTAAACTTTTAAACGAGAGTTTTATGGAAATTAAGCGATTTGCACTCATTTGGCTTCATTTAAATGACTTTTTGATGGCACATTCAGTAAATGTTGTTTCAATAATTACAAAACGTGTTTTTAATTTGATTACAGGATAAATTGTAGACTAACTGTGTAATTAGTAACTCAGAAATGAATTTAATTGCTATTAAAATGTGTAGCAATTGGTTTTTCTTCTAATTATTTTTGTATTAGCTTCAACATTTGAAATCCTTTGTTTATTGCAACCCATTGAGGTTGGACAGTTGGAATTGACTTAGCTTTCTGAAAGAGAAGCAGAATGGACTTTTAAATGTTTCAATTTCTTTTACAAACCTTAGTGGTGAATTATTGCAATTTGAAAATTTTTGTCGTTTCCTTGGTAATGTATTTTTCAATAGAACATGTGTATGTAAAAAGCAATCATTGCTGACTTGCAATAGCTGCAAGTGGCTTGTCTATATTAGCTCAGTGTTCGGTTCATTTAGCAAATAGCAAATTGCTCATTTCGTACGAGTCTTGTTAGTGATTTGCTATTGCGTTTGAGTTTGGGCAAAAATAAGAAAATAAATTTCGAACCAAACAAAAAAAAATCAATATTTCAAATTTCCAAACAGTTTGATATTTTGGCCAAAATATCTAAACAAACATGAAGAAGTCTTTTAAAATTCATAATGCGTTCATTTGTTTTAATTTTGCAATCGAATTAGCTTGGAAATCAATTCCCGGTTTTAAATTTTCTGGAAACTTATTTCCTATGAGCTTGCCGAAGAATGTAATTTTATATTCAAATCACATTTCCGCATCTCCTATGAAGTTTTGCTCTCTTGGACGATAATATGGAATTTTTTCTTGCGGGAGAAACGTGTATTTAATCCAAATTCGAGCTTTTCTATTATTACCTTGAAAAAGAAAAACCAAGTGTTGCAGTTGACTGACGACAAATTCACACTTTTCATTCACTGTGGCTTTATTATTACTCCAAAAGAAGCTTGTTTCATTCTTTTCTATTGTGTGATCACACCTAAAAAAAATTGCAGTCCACTAAAAAACAAAAAAGAGGGATGGAAAATTGCATTTCTTATCTCATCGAAAATCCATTATTATTATTATTTTTCACTCACAATAGGAGGAGAAGATTTGAGCAATAAGAACCGTGAAAACCGCAGGAATTGTAAAGATTAAATGTTTTCTAGCTCCAAGTTTATGAGTGGGGAAGTTGTATTTAGACGATAATGTTTAACGACTTCTATTCTCATCCACTCACAATGGCGAAGAGAATTGCTCTTTAAATTTGTGGTTGTGAGTGGAATCCGTATAAACCAATACCCATTAAAAACCTTTCCGTATAAGGAGGCATTTCCATCGTTGTAAATTTATCTCTGTATGCAGGAAAATGGTCAACAACAACAACAAAAACAGATCAGATGTTTTGAGCTTTATAAATAAAAATTCAGTTTATTTTAGAAAAATACATTTTGCCCTTTTTTATTATCATATCGTAGTATTCAATTTGAGCGCTTTCGCCCTTCCTTCGTTTTCTGCTTGGGCTTTGGGAAAAAATATCTGTTCAGTGTTTTTGATGGTTCCCTCGTGGGTATTGTGAAGTTTAAAAGGTTGGCGATGGACAGGTTGGAATGATTGGAAATAAGCCAGAGGGGGGATCCTTGGAGACAGTTTTGCTGTATTATGTGAGTCCCTTCGTCTCGTCAATACCATCTCTAGGGACTAAAACGGGCCAATGTCAAAACATGGCTTTGGTTTAGGAAATGGACAATTGATTAATGTTCCTTAGGAAATAAAAGTTTGTTACGGACTTTGAACTAATGTCAATATATTTTGACAATTTCCTTTCTTGTTTCTATCGATCACCGTTATGTCGTAATTGACTGGATGAATTAGAAATCGTGCGACTTATTGGTAGTTAGCAATTGAACCATGAAGTGAGAAAAGTAATTTAGCTATGCTAATGATTAACGGTTTGTTTTTAATTGACGTGTGACAATAAATCCTGATTAGATTAGATGAATTGATTGGGTTTTTAATTTTCTTTGCTATCATCAGATGTCGAACGTGGAACCTGAAAAACGTAGATAAAAGCAATAAAGTGTAGATGATAAATTGAAGTCGTATGTCTAAACTGGTGATGAGGTGAAAGGGGGAAAAGTTTCATATAAAAAGTGTGAAAATAGTGCTGCAATGGATGATAAATGTTCGAAATGATTTCTACACTTGAGGAAACACAAAGCGCTTTGAATTTTCGAGGAGTTTCAGGCCTAATGGAGTGCACAAATGTCCTGATAGGTATTTTCTTTTTACGGATAGTTAGGCATTTTTTGCAGTCAATTCTTTTTAATGACTCAATTTAGACCAGTGTTAACTCCAACTTGTTTTTCTTCCATTTCATTCAAGCTGAGAGAGAGAGAGAGAGTGAGAGAGATGGGTTTTCTTTGTCTGCAACTTGCAGTTGCTGTCATTTTCTATTTTTGTTGTTTACACAACGAATCAGTTGGCACAATCGGATAGAGGTGATGAACTTCGCTGTGTTCATTCATAAATTGCGCATACCGAGTTTACTTTTTGTCCTGTTTCAGTCTTGTTTGTGCTCGCTGCAGGGCATCATATTGATCTACGTCAACATTGAAGGAGATGGTGTAGGCAGCGAAGCGAGATATTGAGATAGATACTGAACCCCCTGATATCTCAATGACAATGACATTGTGGATTCGAATGTTGGAATGCGTATAAGACCTGTTAAAAATTGATTTTTTTTTTTTTTTTTTTTTTTTTAGATTTTTTTTTTTAAGTATACATTTTCATACTTGCACTGCTACTTTAAAATATTCTGAATTGAATATTTACGTACACTTTTATTTTGCAAAGGTTTCAACATTTCCAATGTTTATATTTTTATTGCATTTGACTTTTTATGTCTGGGACAAATTCGGAAGCTTTCGACTAAAGAGACTGTAAACAATGCTTGTGTTTACTGACCTCTCAGTGAGCCAGTCACGCTGAAAAAGAGCAAAGAGTTAAGAAGGTGCATTGCGTTTACCCCTTTAATCAGATTTTCCGCGCAGTTGAACGCTGAGTTTTTTAATTTATTTTTTATTTTTTATTTTTTTTTTTGCGTGAATAAAATGGGGTGTGGAAAAAAAGTTTGGTTGACTCGGGCTTGCATTATGCCAGTTGGTATTAAAGTTAATTTGTGTTTGAGGTTAATGAGAAATTTAAACGAGGGTTTAATATTTAGTGTATTAGGAAATTGATTTTTGAATAAATGTCAACGTATGAATTATTAATTTTGGTGTATTAAAAATACAAATTTGCCAGCTTTGATTGCGACAGGAAAATACACAGTGAATTTCATTAAAGTAGCTGGATATGAATCTTGCAATCTTTTTTAATTAAATTATTATACAGTCAGGGTGACCAGAGATTAGACATTTTTTTTTAACAAAACAAAAATCCTTTTGTCTGTCGTCATTTCTTAAGGGCGGGAAACAGTTGAGACTTTGGAAATCTCATTAAGAAAAAAAATCCGTTTTTTTTTTTTCGATTGCCAATTGGCATAATTCATGCGGAAGGAAAGTAGTTCCAGAATGAACGGAAATAGAGAAGAATGAAATTCAATGACGCTGCGTATTCTACTTTATTCTCAAACTTAATTGATCTTTTTCTCACTTTATACAGTTGAACCTCGTCATAACGAATTGCAAGAGACCTGAGAAGTCTGTTTGTTGTAACGAAAGTTTGTTACTATTGGATTATTATTCATCTCTGTAACTGAAAAAACTTTAGTTTTATCTTGAAGAACATTATTTATTCACACACGTGGTGATTTTTGTTTGAATTTAAGTTTTAGCAGTCTTTTTCAAAACAACATTTTTAATTTCATTAATTTTTAAAAATCACATCTTCTGCCACATTGCTTGTGGGCAAGTGAGCCATGTGATCTATTTTTAAAATTTGTTATAACAAGGGCTTATGGGTACTACAGTGTTCATAAAAACTTTTCTTTATTCCAAATAATTCGGAAAATGAAAATTTTGTTACATCGAAAAATTGTAACATGGTGTTCTATGGCTAACCAACCAAATCATTTAAAAAGTATTGGGTTATAACAAAAATTTGTTATATCGCGGTTTGTTATAACGAGGTTTGACTTTATACAAGTTTAGAAACTTTGGGCAATTCAATTATTTATTATCGAGTTTCTATTTTCATCACTTCCTTTTGGATCAATAAATACAGTTTCAATAGAGGAAACAAAAGTGACAGCATAAGTTTTTTGGAAGCCAAGGTTTGTTTTTTTGGTTGTTAGCCAAAGAATTTCTCTTACTATTTAATACGAAAATCGTTTTAAAATTTTCGGAGAAAATATATATTTTTTAAATTTGAACTTCGTCTTCGATTCGTATTTATAACGATAAAATATACGCCATCTGTGTATGTGTGAACGTTTTGTAAGCTAAGCACGTCACGATGGTATTTGTCAATGTTTTGGATACTCAGCAAGTTTTCTCTCGAGTTGTCGTCAACTTGATGGAGTTTATCTTTACGTTGACCTTTAAACGAAATTTGAATTTGGTTGTTTGGAATTCTGCGAGCGAATTTGTTTGTCATTTCAGTGCGTCTTTTCTTACCAGTGTTTTTATTTTATCGTGGTCACAAAATTGATATGGTTGGTTTTGTTGTATTCCTGTTTACATTGGTTTATCTATTTTCAATTTATTTTGGTTTGATAGCTGTTTTTTTTTTTTTTTTTTTTAGTTTTTTTTTGTGTCAATCTAACACTACGAAATAAATTTCTTCTTATCACGAAATGTATATCAAACTGGTAGCAGGAGGAAACAGAAAATGCATCAATGGTTCTATTACTCGGAATTTTCTTTATTCTTAACAAAAATCAAAGTGGAAAGAAAAAAATTTATTTAATATACAGTAAAGATAAAGTGGTATTTTTTTTAGCAAATTAATTTCATTACGTTTGCTTATCACGTTTAATAAAATGTCTCAAACAGTCTGACACTTATTAGATTTTTAGTTGGAAGCTCCATTATAATCTCTTCCTTAAGGTGTAGGTGCAGAGTCTATAAATCAAAAGGGAAAGCAAAATCTTAGATAATAAGTATTGAATTGTAAAAAAGACTGAATTGCCACCATGATAAATGATAGCAGCTCACTCATGTCACCTACTTCAAGTGAAGTATTTACCCCACAAATTGCTAGGATCAACGTTCAATCAAAAGTTAAAACATTAAAAAAAAAAAATAAAAAATTTAAACGTCATTTTTACTTACCGCATATATCTTCTTTTCGAGGTTCTTACCGCATATATCTTCTTTTCGAGGTTCTTGATGATTTTTTTATTGGTATTTTTTGTTTACTTGAAATGTAATGAATGTTGGCTATAAAGGTGCGAGTAAGCAACGATATGATATGGGAAGAAAGGATGGTAACATTTTTTTTTTTTGATTTGGAAAATAGGAACTACAGAAAGTTGGCTATTTGTGAGGTTTAGTAAGACTTCTTTTTGCTCTTTATTGTTGTATTGGTTTGATTTAATAGTTACATATTCCTGGTACGTTTGGGGGCTGCACGGCGCTACATGATTTGGAGTTGAGAAGTAAACTTTATTTGACTAAAGAACACGTGCAGCTGTGACTTTTGTCACAGCCGCACGTAGCAAAAGGCTTAGCGGTTTCTCCAGCCTAAAGGCCTTAGGTCTGAACACTACATTCCATTTGTATTGTTTATTATTGACTGTTAATACAGGTTTGTGCTGCATTTATCCTTTCTGTATAAAAACTCTTATAAAGTTGAAGATATAGTGGAAACTCTAAAGGTGGGTTTCCACTTGGAAGTAAAGTAAGTAAAGGTAAGCTCAGATAAAGTAGGGTAATACAAGTAAAGTACATTGGCTAGATGTATGTTTGCTGCGTTGCATCACGACTAGAGTTTTGGGTAACCGCAACTTTTGAAAACCTCGATTAATCTTGGCTTTTTTGGTTTTACTTTTTTTCTAATTACATAAACGTTATCTTTTAAATTTGTAAAAAAAAAAAATGGAAAAATGGAAAAAATGTCAAATAATGAAAAAATGAGAAAAGGTTAAGGATGTCCATTGAAACTGGATAATTGTGAATCTATGCATTGGTGGATTTACGGGCCATGGCCACTTTCCTAGACCAAAAATTCACATGTAGAACCAAAAATTCCATTTTTATAAAAAAATATTTAATGTTTGGTATGTTTAAGTCTTGACCAAAACTATTCAAGTTTTGACTAAAAATTTCCAAGTTTTGACCAAAAATATTCAACTTTTGATTGACCAAAAATATTCAACTTTTGATTGACCAAAAATATTCAACTTTTGACCAAAAATATTTAACTTTTGACCAAAAACATCCAATTTGTGACCAAAAACATCCAATTTGTGACCAAAAACATCCAATTTGGCATTAAAAACATCTAATTTGTAGTTAAAAACAATCTTTAAAAAAAACGGAAAATCTCGATTTTTGGAGTCGGGTTTTACGATTTCGGTTTTTCGTTAAACAACCAAGGTTTTTTGTTTCGGGTAACCCGCAATCCCAAACGACAATCACGACCCACTTCAAAACAAATTTGAAGCAGCTTTCTCTCTTGGTTATGACTAAATCAATCTCATATTGCAACTTACAGCAACATTGCATTGCATTGCATTGCATTGTATTGCATTACATTGCTCTAAGTGTAAATGCAATTGGGCCTTAAGGGAATCTTACACATTACACTAAAATTGTAACAGGAAAAAGTCAGTGATGAGAAGAAGTGGAATCTTGATGGTCCTGATGGTTTGGCTTACCATTGGCATGATCTTTGAAAGGAACCACGGACCTTTTACAATCGCCAACAGGATGGAGGGTCAGTGATGGTATGGGCTTTCAGTGGAAGAGCGTGTTTAGCATTCCTTAGTGGCTGATAAAAATCAGAAAATTAACCGGAAACACTGAGTTTTTGCTTTCTGTTGGATGATGAATTGGTGGTACCAAATAGATATCGTAGCAGGATAATGCCCTAATTCACAGTTCAACTTTAACCGGAGCATGGTTTTTAGAAGAAGAAAAAAAAAATGCAAGTGATGGAGTGGCCAGCTCGAAGTCCTGACTTAAACCATCTCTGTGGGGAGTAATGACCAGACAAGTTTGTGTCGATAATAGGCAATTTTCTACTGTTGATGAATTAAAAACTGATAGTTGAATCATTGGTATAACATTCCTTTTGAAATTCTAGACAACTTAATTACATCTGTGGAAAATCATGTTTTTGATGTTACAGAATGCAAAGAAAAAATAATTGGTTTATGGAAAAAAAAATGCTGTTTGTCTAAACTACTTTATGGATACGCCTAATGTTTAAAGAATCTTTTGTTTAAAATTAAGTTTATCACACATGTGTCTAATTTTGGAATCACTCGAAGAAATTTTTATAAGTCTTCGAGCAATGCTACACAAACCAAATTCTATCATATCTATTCTTTGCTAATTGTGACATAAAACCTGTCAACTAATAAGGAAACAGAACCTACTACAAACTTGGATTACATTACGGTTTAAGCCCGCTAATCCCGGACATATGAAACACTAAAATAGGACAAAACCAGTACACATAGACGAGTTTATGAAGCCTCTTTAGAATGTACGCCTTCAAAACAACACAATTTTGCTAGGTCTCATATGTACATCCGGATTAAAGAGTCTTCTTCTGAGTATGACATCATAACGAGAAAGTTGAAACCTTTGTGGTTTGATGTTTCGAAGTGCTTAGTGCAAATAAATAAAAAAAATAATAACTGAACTAACCAGATTTTAGCAGAATCAAGTTATTATAAGATGCTGGAAATCTGGTTCGATAGTGAATGCGTGACAGTGCTTTGTGCTCTGTGCTGGGCGTTGGCTGGACTTGCCTTCACGTGTTCAGCCATGCATGGATAAACTTGCACTTGAGCATGTGACTCTAGGGGGCTTCTCATGAAGCAGTGACGAATGACTACGCTATTGTGATGTTTTACCAGAATGGAAACCTGATGTTCACGTGTAAGGTTTGTGGCGCGGTCACCATACCAACTAGTTTCGGGTCCAGAGGTGGTGTGCGCATTTGATCGCTCCAACTGCATGACCAATCACCTTTGCTTGTGGTCGTGTAATGGATGTCATTTGAGTTGGATCATCGCAGTTGCGACCAAGTTTGAATTGATTGAAAAAGACGACGCGGTTTGGGTATAGAAATTATTCGTCTAGGAGGCGAGAATACACCTGTAATTGCATTTCCTGTCTGTTGTGTTTCCCCGAAACACTAATTAAAGTTTTACTTTCGTGCTCGCATTCATTAAAACTTCAACTCGGTAATTAAAAGCACTTCTTAAATTGAATGTAAAGGATGCGTCACGGCACCAGTGTTTTTGTTGCCACAGTAGCTGCATTCAAAAAGTCGTGTTTTCGGGGTTTATGTTTTTATTTTGGTATTTTTAATGTCACAAAACAAAAATACAAACACCCAAAACACTAAAAAAAAAAAAAAAAAACATTACTTCTTGAATGCAGCAAGTATCCTTTTTCCTGTGAGCCCAAACACTCGATAACGTTAGCGATAAACTGCAGTGGAAATTTTTTTAAATTCGTTCGGTAAATGGCGTCTGTCACTTATTTGCCTTGTCTATAGGTGCCGGGTGGTTCCGGGCAGGTTAAGAGTGGTGTCGGTATTTCTCTTCACACGTGGCTGATAAGGTCACGAGAGTTAGGTTGGTGGGCGCAGTCTAAATAAAATCGATAAAGTGGCACAGCAGAGAGCTCATGATCATAACCAGAACATTGGAGTTTTCTGATGTTGCTTTTTGGACGTAATTATGTAATTTCGGCAAGAAGATTGCTTTTTTCCTCTTTTTTTTTTGTGGAAATTAAAATCTCGAAATGGTTTATTTGCATGATGCGATTTAAATTTCATTACAGGGTATTATGGATTCTGGGATTTGATGAAAATAAATGTGATTTAATTTCGATTTATTCAAATATTACAGAGAGAAAAACAATTGACTGTAATTTGATTTTTTTTTTTTTTTAAATAAAATACTTGGAACCTAATTGAAAGGACTTTTAACCTTTATGTCTAATAAAACAGATGTTACCATGGGTTTAAGGGAAAAGGGAGAGTAAGGAAATTATTAGTGAAATTCAGTTTGGGTTGAGATTTATTGTTTACATAAAGACTAAAATGTTGGTATACTTTTTGCTCTTTTTCGGTCCAAGTAAACAAATGTTTGTGACAGTTTTATTAGACCATAGCTTAGTGCATCTTCAGCTTTGAAGAGTGGTGTGGCGTCAAGCCAATCTGGGTGAGTGTGCAGGCAAGGTCAGATATTTTATTGATGGATTATTTTGTTTTTTTAGAATTTCTTATAATTTTGTAATGACTATCTGATAATTTTTTGAAGCAGAACACTAAAAATGTTAATTTGACTTTACATAATTAAGATTTTTGCTAATTTGCTTTAATTAATTTAACAGATGGGTTTGAAATCGATAATCAATAATATGAATATTAAAAAAAACTCAGCAATACGTAATTATATCCCCATGTTATTTGAAGATTGTAGTGTGTTTCCATGTTGTGTACCATATTTCTTCGAATAAGAGCCGCGACTCTTATTCAAAACAGCTGCTATTGGCTGTAAAAAAAATCGGTGTTTGTTTATCTCTTCGACAGTCATCTCTTCGACAGTCATCTCTTCGACAGTCATCTCTTCGACAGTCATCTCTTCGACAGTCAT